>ML777330.1:237436-263502 GCA_009831015.1 Picea engelmannii | reverse complement strand
AAGAAGAGTAATGCTTCAAATGCCTTGATACCTCCTGATCCACTTAACTTCAGAATCATTGACATTCCATTTTTTATTTAGTTGCTTTATTATCAAACCAAATGAGTGAACCTGAACATAGAGTTCCCTAGAGAAATAATCCACGAAAGGGCTCCCATAAAACTATAACCAGTTCTTCCAAATGAGGCCATGAACATCCATATTCAGCTTAAACCAACAACTTTACGGAATTCCCTAACATGATGTGGTAAGGTCAAGACAATTAACAACCTGAAGCTGATGAGGTTGATTAAGTTGTTTCCATGGTAGCCAATGTTCTTTGTCTGTATCCCACGAATCACACCATGTATGAAATCCTTTCTTTGTCAAGGTTTTCTTGTAAAAGAGTATTGCTTATCACTAGAGAAAATCCATACAGAGCATGGAAACAAATCCCATCCCCAACAATAGTCTCCAACTGCTTGGACACCAACTTCCAAGCAGATGGAGCAAATATTTTGATGCTTTCTTTGGGGGAAGCAGGGTCGGAAACGAGGTCTGCCATCTATTTATTATTGAAAAAGGAAGGCAGGATTGGGTGGATTATATTTGTGCCCAATGAACTGTGTTAGTAGCTAAATGTGTTTGCATGAATGGCAATGCACCTTGACAAATACTTGTGCAACAATGTCTTTGGAATGCATTAATGGCATCTCTAGTCCTTTCCGGATTTGATTTACATTTTATATGTTTAGGTTGAGTCAAGGGTATTGCATCCTCGGTTGCATCTTTCTATAGTAGCATGGATCCACAACAAAATTTCTTGAATGACTGCTGTGTTGCATATAGCTTCTAGTTTGCATAGAACACTTTCCAAAGTAAAGTTGTGTCCTTCCTTTAATAGGAAAGAGCTGTGATACTGATCTTTTGTTAACTGGGCTAAAAAGTTGTCTTTGCATTTTAAGGAACTATGTTCATCTTTCCTAAAATCTGAAGGATCTCCAATGTTTTACTTAAAATCTGGTTAAACTGGTTTGTGTACAACATTTCTATCAAAGTTGAAGCTGCATGTTTTCTTCCATATGAGCGAACAATGTTGTTATCCCAATGATGCCTCTTCCACTAGCGTAAGAGGCAGATTTCCTTTGTTAAGGGTCCTTTAAGAATCCATTCTCATATCACAACATAAAATGGACTTGATCAAAAGACACGCATTAGAGCTTTTTTGTGTTCCACATGTATCTCGCTTTCCATATCACTATGTGTAGCTTATTTTGTCCTTTAACACCAAACTTTAATAACTAGCATACCCTTAAAAGGGGGGAAGGTGAATGCCAAAGGGAATCAGGGGTGGATACATTATAGAAATGGAGGAGGTGTGATTTTTTTTGTATTTTTTCGCTCATGTTTGTTGAGGGGGGGTTGTGAAACGTAAAAGAATAGAGATTGAAATTGTTCTTGCTTAATGGATTGGAAAGGATTCTTGACATTGTGTTTGTCTTTCTGATTGAGTCCATTGTTTATATCCCACCAAAATATTTTGCACAAATTTGCACTCCAATATATGAAATTAGGCGTGTTTTCAAAAACTAGGGATTTGGGTTGACACCTTCGATTCACTTATCCTGTCAATTCATGTTTCCTCTATTGTTGCAAACTTAGGATTTGAAAGTTGTAGTACATAACAATTCTCCTTAGGTGTCGAACCTGCGAACTTGAGTCAATAAGGCGAGAGCCATGGTGGTAGAGAGGGCACGAACTGAGCTTCATGCTTAGTGAAAGTGATATGAGAACAAAACTGGTGGCTAATGAAGTGTTGGAAGGTAAGGGAAACCTTGAGGGCCTTGTTGGCGATTTATACTAGAGGGAGCATGGTGCAATTAGCAACAATAAGGATCCTACCTTTTCAATACAATCCCATACCCAATTGACAAGATAAACTTGCACTTTTGTTCTGGGTCTTCTCCTACAAGCAACCTCTAGAGCAACAATCCCCAAACTAAACACATTTGATATAGTTATAACCCTCCCGGTGTCGAAGTACTTCAATACAATATACATAGGAGTATCTTCTATTGCAGTTGTGGTATAAGAGGGCTTATTATGTTCAATTAATCTAGCAAACACAAAATCACCTAGACGAGCAACTGTCAAATCCTCGTGGATCACTTGCTGCTCACACTCTTGATGTAGATAGAGAAAAACATAGGCAACTCCACTTACTATCTTGTCACCTATGATGTCAGTCCAAAATGTCGTGCTTGGCATATTTTTCAAAAATCAACTTATCCAGGCCACCATTGGGCATCAAGTCATAGATCAACAACATTTCTCCACCCTTGTGGCACCAACCCAACAACCTCACGATATTATTGTGTGGAAGCCTGTTGATAATCATGAATTTTGCCATGAACTCTTGCTCACCTTGATTAGAATTCTTTGAAACACGTTTGACATCAATAAGGGTTTTATTAGACAAAACCTCTCTATACACAATGCCAAACTTGTTAAGTTTTTTATTGTTGTTATTAGGTTATTTCCAATTTACTAGACCATTCAATGCATTTCCAAAACAACAATATAAAGAGGATCACTGAAAGAAACAAAATCACAAGGTACACAACATTTTATCCTGGGAAACCCTCATGTGGGAGAAAACCCAACAAAAAATTCCTCAATAATAGATTGCCAATACAATGCCAAGACTAAGACCAAAACACCAAGAACAAGCCAAGACTAAGCATGCGCCTCTCTTCTCCTTCCTCCTGCAACTGCAACTGACTTCAAGATATGCGCACTGAATGAGTGAGTGTGAGTGTGTAAGAGTGAGGCACCATCCTCGCATTTAAATACTAGTTGAGGAGGCGCTAGGGTTATGCCTCTTCACTTAGTAGGGTCGTCTTCTTCTTAGGAGTGGTTAAAACCACTTTATAAACACTAGGGGTCGACTTTACAAATACCACCATATAAATATGGTTTGACCAATCCACAAAAGGGGATTTGGTCTTATACACGACCCAACATGATCAATCCACAAAAGGGGATTTGATCTATAAGACAATAACTTAAATATAATTAGAATATCCTTTGAAGTTACAATATTTCAACAAAACTTTCCTTGAGCCAAAAAGTATTTCCTATCAAAATTATGAGTAGCGCACTTAACATCCTCTAGTTTGAACTTACGAGGTCCCTCAGTGGATTTGTTAAGGATCTCTTTAGAGCACATATGGACTTACAATTCTGGGGCACTCACGACCATAAAACCCTTGCAACGATTAACCCTATTATTACAATAAAACTAGGGACCATCATTGTGAGACACACGACAATCCCTCTGTGGTTCTCTGACCCCAGATTTTGCACATTGAGGTTCCATGATCAAATAAAGTTAAGTTTAGTTAGATCACCTATTGATGTCGAAAACCCAACACAGATTTCATCCTCTAGAATCTTAGACAAATCAAGTTCAACAAAAAGAAGAGGGCTTGAGAGATTTGATACATTAACATTGTTAATATACATTCTCATCCATTTTGAACCCTCGTTGTACTAAACCCACACAACAATGCTTGATTGACTCTTGAGACTAATATTACGAAGAATGACATAAGTCTTTGTGATGGATTCTTTCCTATTCACATCGAGTCTTTCGACATGACTATCATCTAGGTCATTGGCATTGCTCTTTTTGGTATTGAGCTCCACTATAACCAATTTTTTGTGTGAATCACTATTCTTTGTAGAGTTGAACAATCCTAGATATTGCACATAGCTATTCTTCGTAGAGTTGAACAGTCCCAGATACCGCACATAACTATTATTAGGGATATTATTTTACCCATTCATTATAATGAATGCTAGGCCTTCACCACCAGATCCATTCTCAGGTACTATATTCAGAACAATCAAATAATTGAAGGACCCCAAAAAGGCTTCTCTTGAGGACTTCTTCCATAACTTGAATCCTTGTTTCAACGAAACTCACTTTGATTCATGAGAGAGAATTCCACCTTGGGGTTGTCTGTATCAGGAGTTACTTGCAATGCTCCAAATTTTATGTTGGCATCAAGTAGATCCAATTGTGATGTGTCAATTTTGTTGAAGGAAGAGAGCATGCAGCTCTGAGGATCAAAGGCAACCAATGTTGTAGCAATACAATTAATGCAAACTAACATAAGTATAGTACTATTGAGGCCCATCTATGGATTGTTATTGAGATCTGCTGCAAAGAACTTCGTGAGGGAGAACCCTAGAGTCAAAAGGCATGGGATTAAGCATGGGTGGTCGATGGGTTTTCCAAAATAAATGGTTTTCGACAACTAGGTTTGACAACGAAATTTTTTGAGAGGTGTCATTCCCTTAATAGATGCCTTCAACATAATTATTAATTATTAATAAGTTGGAGAGAGTTGTTTTTTATTTTTTATTACATTTTGTTAATCTTTGTGAATGCATTGGTGAAAAATAAGTATAAATTTGTTTTTTTCTTTGGAGATGATGAATTGTCCACTAAAGATGTGTTTTGTATTTCGAGGACATCGTGCATGAATTGGTACTTATGTTTCCTTTATTGATTTAATATTATCAAGGGTGAATTCAAGTTGACTAGGAGTTGAATATGTAGGAAGCTTTCGATGTGTGCCTTTGGTGCTTATTTTCCTTTTTTCATATAAAAGGATATAATTTTGTAGGCATTATATATAGAATCAAGTTAGAACATGTTGTACAACCTTGGAATCAACATAAATTAGTGTTAACTTGAAGAACATAATACCAGGAGAGTGATTTGTTATAGAGAAGGTTAACATGTGTGTAACCTACTTAAGCATTAGAGGTATGATTGTACTAAGAGAAGTGAGGTGCACCTTACAACTCAGTGTGGATCATACGAAACATTGATACTAGAAACCAAAAAACTGGGTTTGGGATGTCTTTGATAGAGTGATAGACCTTGCATCTTCTAACTCTTCTAGTGATGATTAGGGATAGGCATGTAGATGTATGCATCTACCTAAATGTAGCTAGGGCTCTACTAAAGAAGAAGCTTGGGTGTTTATCTTCTGAATTGAAGAAAAGCTAAAGGATGACATTTTGAGAGAGATGCTAAACAATCCCAAGAATTTTGGCCAATGGAGTAAGAGGTAAGGCTCCTCTCCTCATGCTTAAATAAACCTTGATGCATTTTTTATTTTGGCTTTGTAGAATGAGAAGGGGAAACATAGGGTATCAACATTGGATGAGGAATGAGACTATGATCTAACAAAGAGGATATACTGCTTAAAATGGAGTTAGAGGTGATTTTAAGAGCCGCCAAAATATGAAAAGAGGTGACTAGGCTCCGAATTTGGGAGGTCAAGCAATTATATTCATGTTGATACTGTAACACCCATGTTTTCCCCAGCTTGTAATTAATCATTAATCATAATCACCATGCTATGGCATGGGAACAATGTAAATGTATTATTGTTTGAATTGTAAACAACTGATTGTGGGGGCGATGCCTTGAAAGTACTGGCCATGATATCACTAGAGGAAAGAATGTGAAAACTATAAGAGAGGGTTCATTATATCGAATGACCCCAAATTTCGCTTGTTGAGGATAACAAACCTTCTTCGGTTCCCAAGGAGGAATCAGTTAATGAAGAAAGGACCGGTGGTTGAACTATCAACCACCCCCATGAATAGAAGCATGGTCTAGCTGCAGAAGGTCAGCCCGAAGTACCACAGGGTCCTGCAGATCCATATTGGCTCGAGTTTCCTTCTGACAGAAGGAACAAGATGGGAAGGATAACCTTCTCAAGGAAGGATGTGCATGCAAGGCATGAAAAGAATAAAAAGGGAAGAGAAGAGAACGCAGAGAGCTCTCTAGCGGAGAACGAGACCTGAGGAGAAGGCCATCAGCTTGATGCCGAGGAAGCATTTGATAAACCTCGTAGAAGCTATGAAAGAGAAAGGACCTTTGAGAATTGGCATAAATTCCCTAGTGATATCATGGCTTGGCACGAGGGTGGGTGGAAAGGCGGACACCCACAGTTAGTTAGTTGGCTGCAACGTGTAATAGATAAGTGTGCTCATATCCTGTGTAATTGAACTGTAATTGCAGATTAAAGTTGGATATCCTATGAATGTTGTAGGGATGTGCATGTTTGCTTGATGGCTAGATTGTATCCCTTTATCTTTGCTTGATTGCATAGTTAAGCAAGTAAGGAACTATATGGTTTGTATATGTAAATGCTCGAGCCCTGTAGTGGCTCAAGTTTAAGCAGATGAACCGTGAGTTCGTCAACCTTGGACATAGTTTCCCCGTATGCATGTTGATACTCCTAGTTGTTTGAGTCTCTTGGGAAAAAGGGAGTTTGTTAAGCTCAGGAGAAAGAGCGCAAAGCGCGCGCTAGTGCCTAAGTCCTTCAGAACTGATGAAACTCAGGAAGGATAGCGAGATTTAAGTCTCGAAAGGGAAGATCCTTTCGTTTGGAAAGATAAGCGAACACGATTCGTTCGGGAGGACCCAAGGTCTGTCACGACCGTTGGATTTGGAGGAGCGTAGGTGTTAACTCCTCGAATCCTTCAGTCTTCACGACTTCGACGAACTTTGGTATTTATCGTAAGGGAGATAGATCCTCCGAAGTCTCGGAGCTCGAAGTTAATCTGGGCTGTAGATCTGAGGATGCCCGGGAACTATCCCAACCGTCGGATCTACGATGTGGTCAGCCCAACGTTGACCGCTTCGGGAGGATAGGGGTGTTGTAACGTCAACCCTACGAAGGCTGGAGTCACAAAGTAATGTGGACCGTGGATCTAAGGATCCTTCGGGATCCCTCTTAGTCGTTGATATACAGGGGACGCGTGGCACTAGATCCTTTAGTCCGGAGATTGAGCACTCTGGGGAATTTGAGGGGTGGTGTGTCGAGAAGCTCCGAAGCTTGAAGTAGCGAGAAGTGTCGATTCGAGGATGCTTCAGGACTTTTCCCAACTGTCAGATCTGGGTTGTGGTCAACCTGGCACTAACCAACTCCGGGAGAAAAGAGGAGTTTGCATTGCAAAACTCCCGAAGGCTGAAGTCGTGAAGTAACGTTAGCCGTGGATCTATGGATCCACGTGGCCGGATATTGATCGTGAGATTTGAGGGATGTTAGAAGGTTGTCAGTCTAGTGTGACGTGGCAAGCCGACATCACCAGGGTGATGTGGACCCATGATCGATGTGCCACGTGTCAGCTTGATCTGTGCTTTTCGTAGACCCTATATGCCTATTGGAACGTGACACATGTCACCCCTGGCCCTTCTACGTGTCAACCCCTGGTACGTGCCTGCCTAGTCAAAATGGTTGGTGAAGTGACTGGAAATTCGGGACTCTGGAGGGTTTGGAGTGTAGCGAACTCCGGGAGTCTGGGACTTCAGGACTCTGAAGGATTTGGGGTGTAGCATAATAAAGGGACCCAAAAGGCTTGAAGGTCGAAACCACGTGGCAAGCTTACGAGACTTCGGGAGTTCGAGACTCCGGAAGGTCTCGTGCGTAGACAGTAAGGAGGCGTTCAACGCCAAAGCGCCGAAGTACCGAAGTTCTTGCTGGCCTACGTGTTGGACGAAGATTGAGTCCAGTCGTGGGATCGGACGGTGGATGAAGGAACCTGGAGACAATACATGTGAGGTGGATTCACGTGGACGCCACATGGCCCTCAACCAATGAACACCCAAAGAACTTTGGAAAGCCATAACTTGTAACCCAAAGCTCGGATTTGAGCCTGGTAGCAGTCATTAGAACGCTACGGGTAAGTAGAAGAGAATGAAGACCTCAGATAGAGGATTTGAGATGTTAAGGAGAGTGAAATTTTGATGCCCCATCCCTAGGAAAGTTACTCAGGGGTCGGGTGTGTTACCAATACCAAATCCTTTCCTCGTTGAGGACCACTTTATTGAACGAAACATTTTTCTTTGATGAGATAACTTTATTAGCTATATTCAAATTTTTTGATGAGTTGGTAGATCCTTTGACATGTTAGAAGGAAATTGATTCAAGGACCAAAGCTTGAGAAAAAATCCATTCTTGAATCTACACTAGGAATTGTGAGAGGCATTTAGTAGGATTGTTTAGGGAGTCAATAATATTTTTTGAGTCCCCTTCGATAACCAACCTTTGTATTCCAATCTTCTTAACAATGTTGATGCATTCAATCATTGCAGTCCCTTTTGCCCTGTTGTTAGACGTTATCCCTAAACGTTACCTCATTATCCAACAAATTTTTCAATTATGATCTCTGGGAATGCCCTCAACACTTGATAGGCTCTGGTTGCCCTCAAATGCCATGCCAAAATTGAATTTTAACTAACCGTGTTGATGAGGTTCCCATTCTTCCACATGTTTATGGCTAATAGGTGGATCATAGATTATAGATTGAATGTTACGAGAGTTTAGGAGTTTCCTTTCTTCATCAGAATAAATTTGATGGACGCTATAGCAATTGAGAACTTCTTTAAAGTTCCTTGTTATGGCATCCTCGACCTCTTCTAGGGGTTAGAACACATGCTTCAAGATTCTATTGTTTTAAGCTTCCACAAAGCCCAAATAATGAAGCCTGGGGAAATGGTGTGTAGAATTTTTAGATGTGAGAGAGGCCCATAGGCTTTTGCCCCATTCAAAGAAAAGAGACTCGACATCCATGACCTTTGGTGTGAAATCCCTACAAAATTAAACTAGAGTTGTAACACTTGTTTTGCAAAATCACTTAGGAGAATATGCAAATTGTCTTCTTGTGCCTTCATGCAACCAGAGCATTTGGAGGGTTCTTGAATACTCCTCTAACTGATGGACCATGAATTGAGCCTTTTTCATTTTTTGAAGAGGTCATCATTTGATTGATTCCAATACTCTTATGCTTCATGTGCTAGGAATTGAGGCCTTTCCATCTTTTGAAGAGGTCATAATATGATTGATCCCAATAGATTGGGTCTTATTTATGATCTAATTTGAGAAAAGTCCAAATTTTCTGATAAAGGAGGGAAACCATTCCATGATGAGTCCCATAACGGAGCAATGCCTTCCCCAATCTCTCAGAAGATATGTTTCATGATAATATCCCTACTATTGAGCATGTTGTTCCAAGTTGTTGAGCCCTTGGGGAGTCCAAAAGAAAAATATCTATAGGATTATCAAATGGAATATATTTCGGCCATGAATTTTACTCCACAGAGCATGAGGGGAGGAAATCAATTTCCATAGGAGTTTCAATGCCAAGGCCTTATTCAACAATTTTAGTCCTTTCATCCTAGATCCACCTACCACTTGGGGTTTGACTCATTAGACCATGCAAGCAAGCGGAATTGTTTTTCATGCCCACTTCCTTGCCATAGAAAGTTTTATGAGAACTTTTTCTACATATGCAATCATTCTTTTAGGAGCTGTTAGTATGGAGCTTAAAAATATCAATGTTGCACGTAGAATAGAGGAAATACACATGACTCTCCCAGCTAAGGATAAGATTCAATTAGCTCATGATTCAACTCTTCGCTTGATTTTATCATTGATAGAATCCCATCTGATTCTACCAATACTGATTGTTGTGAGGGGAAATCAAAATATCTAGTTGGGAATTCCTCTTGATGGTATCCCATAGTTTCCGAAATCTTCAACTATAAACTGGAAATGGTCTTCAAGAATTCTTTTTTGGACTTGTTTTTGTTACTTTCTTGACCCAAGGATAGTTCAAAAACATCAAGGATTTTTTTGAAAGCTTATGCTTCCTTGATTGGGTTGCTCCCATGATCCATGAGTTATGAATGAGTATTGGAGCCAAATTTTGAGAAATTTGAATATCTTTCAAAACGCCTTCATGTCTAGCTTGAGAGATATCTTTTCCCATAGCTTCCATCATGAATGAACAAAAAGGGGATAGAGGGAATCCTTAGTGAAGCTCTATAGTAGACTTAAAGAAATCAACCACTCCACCATTTATTAGCACTGCAAAGGAGGCAACAAAAAACAACAATTGGAGACCCAATTGATCCATGTGGAGCTAAAACCAAATATGTTATGAGATTTCAGGATAAAATCCCATTGAACCTTGTTTTAAGCTTTGGACAAATCCAACTTTACGGACATTCCATCATCTTTCCTGTTTGTTGGGTGATGATTGGATTCCTGCACTAGAACATGGCAATCTCAAAATTTCCCTGTTAGCAATATAACTCCCTTGCTCGATAGATATAATATTAGGAAGTAGAGATTTGAGTTTAGATGCCACAGTCTTTGTTATGATTTTATAAGTAGGAAATAATCTTGAGACTATTAAGGTTCTGAGCTTTATCCTTTTTAGGGATTAAAGAAAGGAAAGTCGAATTTAGAGCCCTGAGTAGAGCTCTAGATCTTCGAGATTCTTGTACTGTTACCAAAATATCATTTGAAAACTTCCTGCATCTTTTGAAAGAAATCGATGGGGAACCTATTTGTTTATTGTCTTGATGCAACGAGGCAAGAGTTAGAAAGAAAATCTTTGAAGTACCTTAAGGCTTCAAAGCATATTTCCTTGCAGGATGTTAGAATGGTGCCTAAATTTGGAGAGGATATGGATGAAACTCTATTTTGGGATCTTCTTTGAAGAAAGGGTTTATGAAAATTTTTGGAGTTTTTATCTCCCTCCTTCAACCATTGATCTCTGGATTTCTGCTTCCATAAGATTTCTTCTCTGTAATAATTTTGTCCAGTTTCCCAACAAGATATTCCTCTCTTTATCTTAAAGCTTGAGATAGCCTTGCTTGCTCAATAACTTCCTGTAAGAGTTGCATTTCTGCCTCTAAATAATGTTTTTCCGAGGATATGTTAGCAAAAATTTGTTCCAAGACTTCAATCTGGATTTCAAATATTGGAGCTTTTATGAATACAAAACATCTTAGGTCTTGCAGGGATAGAATCATTCTACCACTGGTGAGAGATAGGATTGTAAAGCTGAGTGGTTACATCACATAGCTTCAAAATGGAAAGGGACATTGGGGATATGATTGTGTTTACCTAGGTTTAAGTCTATTGACCAATGATGAAAGATGACAACTCTATGAATGAAGGAATCAGAACTAAAATTTTCTTCTAGCTTAGTCTTCAGAGATTAGAAATATATCTAATCTTTCCATAATGAAGCCTTTTCCTTTTCTATGATTATTCCAAGTGTACTAAACATTACTATGTTGGATGTCAACTAGAGAATTTGAGGACATGAAGTTTGAAAGAATAGATCCCATATTTCCCTTTATACCCCCTTTTTTTTTGTAAGGTTCAAGGATTAGATTGAAATAAACCCTAACCACCCATGGAAGATCTACAAAGATTGAGTGCTCGACTGAGAGAAGGGGCCGCCAACTTGGCTTTAAAAGGGTAAAACAAGCCCATATACATTTGTCATACATAGAGTCATGTCCCATTGTTTAGATATGATTTTAATTGTGTTTGAGTGCTCCACTTAGAGGAGGGGGCATCTCTTGGTTTTAAAAAGGGTAAGACATGCCATATACATTAATGATACAGAAAGTCGTATCCTATTATTTATATATGATTTTAACCGTGATCCAGAATTTGCCAATAGAGACTTATTACCTCAACAACTTCGAGATTCAATATAATCATTAATCCTCCTTTTCCCCCTCAAGCTCCTTTAGTGATGCACACAACTGATTTCCAATTATAGGATCCCATTTCAACCATCCTCGAGTCCCTAAGCATAGTTTCCTGGGTGAAAACACTGTTTGGTTTCTTTGCTTCCAATTTTCTCTGGATTGTCCTTTGTTTAATCAAAGGACCATGACCTCTAATGTTCCAAGATAAGAATTTCATCACTAACAATGCCGAACAAGACTCCCTTTAACGAGAGTATAGTCCTCCACAGGGGCTTGAAGTTATTTGTATTTTTTACTACTTTTTAGGTAGTCATTCAATTGTTTTTGCTTCTCATTTATGACATCTTTAACTAATCCTTCTTGATTTCTGGCTTAATTGGTAGGTCTACCTCGTACATTTTATCTCGATTTGGTGCAAATTGGGGAGATCTTCTTGGATTGAGTTTAAATTAGCTCTGATGAATAGAGCTCCCCCCCCCCCAAAGGATAAATTGAGCCCAATTTTGGACTTGTACTAAATGAACAAGGCCAGCGTGATGGTTACTATCAAGACTACAATCCCCACCGTTATCGCTTTACCATAACCCAAGTTAACCCTACTTGCATCTTCAAAATTTGAATTTATGCTCATCTTCTCCTTTATCTTTATCTCTGTTCTTTCCCCCTCTCTTTCATGTCACGAATTTATTTCTTAGTTGATCCTTATTCACAAATCATAATTGGGTCAGTCCCATGTGAGAGAGCCTAGGCATTTCCAGATGCCAACACCACCATTAAAATCTATAAAACCATGGTTATGTAAGCACAATGCACTCTCTTGTTCCTTGTGTTAAGGATTTCAACAATGGTGTAAGTCATGTCGTGTGATTATGCAGTGTGTGGCCCCGTTTATGCAAGAAAAAATATATATTTGTTGGACGCACCACATATATAAATTAATCACATCCATTATCTATACTATAGAAACTTTTAAAATATTTAATGTCCAGTTGTAGTATATATTTTAGATTTAAAATTAGTTATATCTTACTTAGATTTAAAATTAGTATTTCATAGATCTTGCTTTTTGGTTAAATTTAAAGATCTTATCAAATTAGCATCTCTGCTTAGAACGTGTTTTTTTGCTAAATTTAAAGATCTTACTCATGTCATCCTTATTATGTCCTTTCTGTTTTAAAACCGGATTTTCTAGAAGAGCTTGAGCTTCACATATATTTTTAATCAACGTCGGCCAAACACCGATATTGACAATTTAGAGAGCGATCTACCGATGAGATGAGATTTGTCAGGTTCATTATTCTTCGTATACAATTATAAAAAATTGGAAAAAACAAAATTCAATTATCAAAATAATAATTATTAATTCATTAGTTTCGTCGTTATAGTTATAGAAAAAGTAATATTTCTGTTATTTGGGTGTAGCCCGAGTGGACGTGGAATGCAGTGTTATTTTCCCCACAGGTTCTATTTCTGACCAAGATTGCCCATTTTAAAAGGACTAAGATTGCCAAAATTTCAAACAAAAACGGCATCAACATAACTTTATCTTTTAAAAAATGGACTCTTGAAAAAAATCAAGTTTGCTTAGTTATTAACTCACTCCAAAGTATATTTTTTTTATACACTGAGAAAACCTATTATAATTCACTTGTCAACCAGCAGTGGGGACATCCATCACTGGCTGCTATCTGCTAATGCAGGTCCACTCATCACCCTTATTTAAGGAAAACTATGCCACCTGGAATAACCAGTTGGTGGTCCGTAAGGGGGCATGCTTTCACTCCTGCGAGATGCCTCTAGGTCTTGGTGTCGTTAAGTTGTTTCCTTACTTCCAAAGAAAACTAACTCTTAGCCCAACATAAGCAGTTTTACACTCCAAAATATAGTTGCCACAATATACTTATAAAATAACAAGTATGAAACTATTTTCTTAAAAAATAGTTTCAATTATATTCCAAAGCCTATAAATTGCATAAAATCTGACCCATCTTAACAAAAAAAAGCTTTAATATGAGATATTTTGTAATACTTAAAAGTTTCTGAGGTGGGGTTCATATAGTTTGGCAAGAAGTTCAATATAATATATGTTTGATATATACATTTTTATCTTCCTTTTTCAATCATAAAATGCTTCTTATCTTTTTTGTTGTGTCAGATACTGTATTACAATTACTGATGATGATGATGATTATTGTCCATTGAAACCAACTTCAATTTATAAGATCTTAAGAAAAATGATTAGTTTTTTAACATTTTGTTTCTATGATAAAAAACATTTTGTTTCTACGATAAAAAATCTTGGATAGAAGCTTTCCTAAATCTATATAGTTTTTATGAGTTAACAAGTTATGAAAATCAATAATGTTCCAAATATATTGAAATTGAGACTTAACATGGATAATAAATGGATCGTTTCCCAGGAGGCTATATATAAAACATGACATGTGTGGATGCGGATTTGAATCGTCGGACAAGCATTAACAATATTCACATGACTCTGTCCACATGGTTATCTTCTTCTTCTCATTCATACGATTTGGAATCTATAGATTCATATATGCTCATTGCTTCTTGGTTGACAACAATGACCGTTCCAAACCCCATATTAAAAGTTTGACACATCTCAGAGTCTTCAATGCATCCACTCTTTTGAATCTATTTAAATATGCTAGGAACTTCCCACGAGTTTGTATTCATGACAACTCCAAGTCTCGAGTATGTACTACCTACTCATTGCTCCTTCAAGCATGTCGTTGCTTGTATGGAAGGCTGCAAACAAGTTTGCAATTTTGGGGTTTATCAAGTCTATTGATGATGCCAATATATATCTTGTAAATGAAATTCAAGATCTGCTCATTGAGGTAATGTTTGAGCTTCCTTCTCTTCAAATAAGTAATTTCTAAGCTTCCATGTGTGCATGCATGACCTTACATCCTTGACATGTGTATATGAGTTGCCAAGAAACACAAACATAGTCCTTTTTCTTAACAATATTGTCTTTTTTTTTTACGTATTCTCTTAGCTTCTGGTTCCAAAGATCATAAAGTAGGAGTTTATACAAAAGCCAGCTTGCCCAACATCCATAGAAGAAGTTTTTCTTAAATTTGACCAAGAGGTGTACACAATGTCAATGTTATTAAGTTTGTTTCCTTGAATAGTTCACCTTGGTTTGGTATTTTAGCCTTCCAAGTTGAATTACATTGTAAATGGGTGCATTTTCGATAGAAGCTGACACCCTTCATTTGCTGAGTTTGAACTGCAAAGTCTAATTGTTAAAGGGTGGAGTGCGAGAAACTCTTTGAGGTCTAAGTCAATGTTTAAATGGCTTGAATGGATGAACTATTAGAGTTATTGAATACTCTAATACTCTATATTGACATCAATATGGTCACAATTGAAAAAAAAAACTCTTCAATTTGTTCTAATTTGTTTTCAAGTTTCACAAAGCCAAAGTAGAACTACTGCAAACTCAAACTCAACATCTTCATGATGAACTTCAACGAAAGAATCTTCAACATTATGAACTAGTTTTTGTTCAGAACAATCCTCTGTTCGATGATGATGATGATGATTTAGATCGACAACCAATGTAGGAGCAACTTAGTGGGCCAACTTCAGATACAAGTGTAGATGAATATGAAGTTGTGCATGAACAAGTTCAACTTTCTATTTCCAAGCCAATCATCAGACCTTGGTAAGAAATCAAAGACAATAAGAACATAACATGTATCGAATATGAAAAGGAAGTTACCTTTCATATTCTAGATTATACCAAACCAATATGGTTCCAAAGTGCTGGATTACTTCAAGAAATTTCGTATTCCCCTGCTCCAGTTCAAGAATAGATTTCTAAATGCCAACATTGTCATTGAGTTGACCATATGGAAGATCGGTGTTTTGATCTTCATCCTTGTGAGCATTGTGGAAAGTATTATCATCCTTCAGGAAGATGTTATAAACACAAGAAATCTGCAAGAGTAAAGAATCACTATGGGTGGATCACTTCTTGGCAATGGTCATCAATAGTCAAGAAGATATATTAGTCATACCAAATAATTCATTCTCAAGTATTGACACATCTTTCATTGGAAAGATTTCCGTTTTCTCACCTTGTCCCTGACATGGAGGAATAATATCAATGATTGACAATCAGGATTCAAGTTTTGAAGTTCTATCAATCTAGCAAGCACAAGCGAGCCAATGACAAGATTTGGTTTGTGGTTTCCCTTAAACATCCATTTAGTAGAAGAGATCAACTTCTACTAGACAACAATTTGTGGTCATCTTAAACCTCCATTTAGGTAGAAGACTTACAACTTTTGTTAGACAACAATTTGTGGTCATCTTTAAATCTCCATTTGAGAGCACTTCCAATTACCAGAATACATCAACTGCTAGCTAAATTTGGAAATGTTCCGATAACGAATGAGCCTTAGAGCCAAGTTCCAGGGTTTGTGGTCTTCCTTAAACCACCACCACCATTTAGTAGAAGACATCTTTTGCTAGCCATTTGATTTGTGGTCATCCCAAAACTACCAAACTCAAAGAGCACATTCATCCCTTTGCAATTGTCCGCTTCCAGATTTCATCTCTTTGCTTGGACTAAGATAAAACCCTTTGAATTGAAGGGGGGAATGTCAGAAACCTAATCCATTTATGGTTATGGTATTTTTGTACTATTCACTTGAGGATGAATATGAAAAGTCACAAGTGAATATGAACAACCATAAGGAATCCAAGGGACCTCTTGGAATACGAATCCAAAGGTCATGATCATGTATTTATATGTGTACCATATTAATGAAAAACATTCCACGTTGATCTACATGGTGTGCATTCTAATAAATGGACATCATGCTCCAACCATGTATACCAAGAAATCAAAACTATTACAAATATTCCAATATAGAAATGACGTATGGAGCACTCCCACTCACAATCCATAGAAAAAATCACAATGTAATTTAATATCTTGATTGTTACATTAAATATATGTAAAGGAATAAATTTAGGGTGAATGAATTTTATGAATTCAAATGATAAGACATGATTTGATCTGTCAAACCTGTTTTGGTAAACATTTTTTTGGCTGAAAAATTTTGGGTAATTTTATGAGTTCAAATGATAAGACAGACTTTCATCTCTATTTTTGGGTGAGAAGTTTTGGATCATTTTACACGTTCAAATGATGATACAACATGAAAGTTGTATTATATATTGTCTTCATAAATTAATAGATTGAAGATTAAAACTATTTTAAAAAGAAATTGTGGCATAATGAAAAAATAAAGAATAAGAGAAAATTAAGGTATTATAAAGAGGTGGTTAACCCCAATCTAAAAGATCAAAAGTATTTCTATGTTATAGTTAGTTTAAAGAAGAAAAACAAAATTGATAAATTAAGAATGAACTCTCACAAGCTTCATAGTGAAACTGGGCATTGTAGAAATCCAAATCCTAAAATGTGAGGGTGGAGGATATGAAAAACACTTTCTTTTAAAACATCTCACCCACTAGCAAATAAAGAATGACATTAATATGCATGAAAATAAGGATGTAAGTTTCTAGCCTCCTATAGATAAGGTAAGGAATCAAAGTGGTGGAGGTTACAAAGCTTGGATGATAAAGGATGATTTCCAAGGAAAGAGAATACACACATAAAGTGATCGATGAACCATGTGATGGGTGGACCATCTATGTGGGAATGATATGTGGATTACTAGAAGAGTTGTAGGATACGAACCAACAACTTATGTGTAAGAGATTAGAAGGAAAGGCTGAACTTCAATTCATTGGAAGGATGTTGATGGTGGAATAAAGCACTCCACAAAGAATTGTCCAATGAAGTGAAGGGGAAAATTTTAAATTGTACAAGGTCTAAAGATAGATAGAGATAAGGGCATAGCCCCGTGGGTTAGCTTAGTTGGTTTAGAGCCCGATGTGAGATTATCATCCTTGTTGTTGGTCACGGGTTCAACTCTCTTGATTCCCTCAAGGTGAGGCCACGTAATTCGGGCCAATAGTTTACCCCGCTTACCATCCATGGATCATGGGGAATTATTTGGACGGTTTTCCACGAGTACATTTCGTCAAAAACAAAAAAGATAGAGATAAGGGCATGAGATGCCATATGATAATGTTATGAACATAAATATACATATAAAATAGATATTAATAACATAATAATTAAATGATAATTAATAAATAATAATTATTAATAATGAAAGGACATGTCTCAAAGGACATGACTATTGGTTAAGGGTACCCCTACATGGGTATATAAATGAGCCCTCATTCTCAATTGTATCTCATCTCATCTCATCTATTCATATTTTATACATTATTCCTACATGAATTATTATGTTATATTCCAAATATTTTGGATAATTCTTGCGTGAGCGAACTTTGTTCATCTGATTTGGTATCAGAGCTTCGTTTTTGATTTCGACCTTTGGCATATAGACTCCTAGTAAAAAAAAAAAAAATCTTGCACTTGGCAACGTTACTATAGGCCTTTGGCCACTCAATTCATTCAGAGTTTCTCTAACTTCTTCAGGTCTTTGACCACAATCAGGCTTTTGGCCATTAAATTTTCAGAAATATTGTGAAAGAAGAATCATTCCACTGCAAAAAAATTAAAAGAAGAATAGAACCAGAAAAAAAATAAAAATGTTAAAGCTGTTGGAAAATATTACAACATTGAGGAAATGATTTCAACACTAAATTTGAATTGTTGGATGAGAGAAAGATAGGGAATGTTGAGTGAATTTTAAGTATGCAAAGGACACCAAATCAAAGTATAACACAACAATTGTAATTACTTCCATATAAGAAGTATAAGAAGACATATGAAGTGGAAAAATGTATTTAAACTTGAAATGGTTTGTAAAAGAGAAATAGACTTGAAAGGAGTCTATATGACGCTGAAATGACATTAATTGCAACACTATGAAGTGTTGAAAGTCCCAGGTAAAATTAAACTTGGGACAATATTAACCAAGAAAAGGAAGCAAATGTTGAGGATGTAATACTAATATGGTATATATGCTGGAAATAAGGAATGGCCAAGTTGGGATTCACTAGAATTGCTCAATAAAATGGAGCAACAATGCAAAGGTGATTAGAATGAGAGCATATAATGTTTCCAAAGCCCAGTGGGATTTAAGGACAGTTAAATATAGGGAAGGTATCTGGTAAATTCTAAATGAAGCTACATGATGTTAAGGAAATTGTTGTAGTAGAAAATGGTGAACATGGCTAGCAAGGTAGCCATGATAATGAGATAGATTTGATCACCTTTAACTTTATTTTGTTTATAAGAAGTAGAATTGTATGCTTTAAAGGTAGAAAGTGAGAATGTGTATGCATGCTACTCGAGTGAGAAAATCATAATTAATGATCCATGATCTGATTGGAAGTAAGCCTTTAGAATTGGATCAAATCTGAAAAGGAATTCCAAGCTACATGGAGGAATTGGAAGGGGGAATTCCTTAACTCTTCCCTTGTATCATTGCTTATATTTCTTAAGAATGATGAACCTATTATGTGTAGGGCATGGGAATGCTAGAAAATGCAAGAGAATAGGATAGCTAGAATGTAATATATATATATATATATGCTTGTGCATACATGTAAAATGGCATATTGACAAAGAGTAGTATATTGTACATATGTAATAAGTATGGCATAATGATTAAATACGATTGATTATGTTTGTATAACAAAATAGGTTGATAGCATGGCTAAATATGTTGATGATACTACTACATATGATAGTTATCTTTGTGGATAAAGGATGATGATAAGAAAATTCTCTTTGTACTCCTTTGTATATGATGTAAAAGTGTTACTCTTTGTAAAGGTTGTCACACCTATGTATAGCACACTTATGTTATGCCTAAGCATGAATCCTAGTCTTATGTATTCATCACACTTTGGCCATCTATTATCATAGATGATTTTGTAGATGCTCACTTATTTCACATCTCTCGAGGTAGTGTCATAGTTATCGAGGTAGTACACATGTTCCAAGGCACTAGTCACATCCTCTTGTTGATTTTTCAATAGGCAAGGCTTAAGCATGAAGTTTATTCCATTTTAGCATTTTTCTTAAACCATAAACAATTTGTTGCAGCAACCAAGATCACAAGAAGAAACACCATGCACAAGTATAGAAGAAGTATCATGGGAAACCCTTCTCAACAAGGGAAGAAAACCCAACCAATCCTTTGCTCTATTCTTCAAGAGAAAGACCTCCACCACCATAAAAACCTAGCACACAAAAGGGTGCTTACAAACCCTAGAAGACTAGCGCCCAAGAGAGGTGCACACTTTTCCCAAGAAGAAGTACTTGCTGAAATTTCCAAACTCACACTTATGATATGATTCCTCAATGGGGAATTTACCTTTACTTATATTAGACTGAACCTGTCATCAATAGTGTCTATTGGCACAACATGGCTGACCTCAATAACTTATAATATAATTACCATATTAATTATCTTTTACATTAAGGTGGGGCCGCCTTGTACCCTTTACATAACAATTAGGTTTACAGGTAAGTCTGACTCTTGAACAATATCGCAAGGGATCTTATACACCCACTAGTGCTCATCCACTAGGGGCACATCCATATATGCTCAACCAAAGGGATGTCTCTCTATCTCACCGCGTCTAACAGGAGAACCACACTCACTAGTGCTCAACCACTAGGATCACATTCACATGTGCTCATCCACAAACACGTCCAACTCAACAGATCTTTTTTCTCACTGCGTTACATAGGAGGGTCATCTAGAGTTCATCATCTCAATCCTCTACTCAGAGGAGGCTAATACATCGTATCATCTTTGTCTCAGAACGATGCACCCAGCTCATGGGATTTCACAAGTTCACCTGTGCTCAACCATAGGCACGTCCAACTCAACAAATCTTCTTTCTCACTATGTTACATAGGAGAATCATCTGGAGTTCATCTCAACTTTATGTAAGGAGGAGGCCAACACAACGTTCCAATTCCATCTTAGATAGGAACCACACACCCAACTCATGGGCTCTCTCTCATGTCTGTATCCTGGAGGATGTCTCACGCAGTTGTAATCATCAACACTCCCTCTCAGCTAGGGAGGCATTCTCCACCATGCCAAGTCTCTCACGGAAATACTCGAACTTTGTCTTGGCAAGCGGTTTGATGAATATATCCGCGATCTGCTCACGGGTTCTCAGAGAGCTTTACATAGCTATGGTTATCACAATGAATAGTAGTAGGATCCATCTCATGATCGAATAAATCAGTCAGAAGTTTGTGAAGCCACATTGCTTTGCGGACTGCTACACTCAATGCAATGTACTCTGCCTATACGGTACTCAATGTGACAAAACTCTGTTTTCTGCTACACCAGGAAACCATGGTAGACCCCAAAGTGAAGCAACAACTGGAGGTGCTTTTCCTGTCCACTACTCTCCCTGCCCAATCTGCATCGACACATCCCTGCAGGCTCAAGTCTACATTGGAGGCATATCTTAGGCCATAACCAACTGTGCCTTGTAGGTATCTCAATACATGTTTTGCTGCTATCCAGTGTGTCTATCTCGGTTGGCTCATAAATTGGCTGAGCACATTCACTGGATAACATATATCCAGTCTGGTCTTAACCAGATACATTAGTGATCCAATCAATTGTCTGTACTGTTGAAATAATGTAACTGCAAAGTGTATTCTTATTATTATTTGATATATTATTCATTGGATTAATCCCCATTGTGGATTGATCATGTCGGCTATTGTATAAGGACCAAATCCCTTTTTGTGGATTGGTCATAATGTAATTGTAAAAGGCAAAAGAAGAAGTCGGCCCCAAAATATATCAAGAGGCCCCGAAATATAATAAAGGTGGTTATAATCACCCAGATTAAGAAGTCGGCCCTGTCAGTAAAGAGACACTTCACACGTGCCAGATTAGTATAAATAAGGAGGCTAGCGCCTCACTTAGAAACAACTCACTTGCTCATTTGAGAGACAAGTTTCAGAACTGCAGTTGGAGAAGAAGGAGAGAGAGTGGCACATCTTTGGGAGAGGATCTTCTGTATTAGCTTAAGTTATCTCTTGGCATTGTATTGGCTATCTATAATAAGGAATTTTTGCTGGGTTTTCTTCCCCTAGAGGGTTTCCTAGGATAAATGCTGCGTCTCTTGTGATTGTGTATTTCTCAGTGATCTTGTCTTATGTTGCTGTTATCTATTGAAATGCAAAGAACTATAATAATGGCTTAAACATTAACATGGTATCAGAGCCAAGTTGAAGAAAGCATCTTTCACAAGAGTGAAAAACGTCACTGTCGCTGTACATGCAAATTAGGGCTTTTTGATGGTGAAGCATTTCAGCCCTAAAACTATCTAGAAAAGTGCGCCCTCCCCCAAGGATTACTTTGGCACTCTCAGCGCACCTTTTCAGTGGATAGATCTCCCAGATAGTGAAACCCTAGTTTCACAAAGTACTAGAAGTACCAAAAAACCAGTGTACCAGAAGTACCAGAGTACCAGAGGTACCAGAAAACTAGAAGCACCAGTCCAGAAATCCGCAGATCAAGTTTGGAGGAGCAAAAGTTGGACTTTCTTAGATCCAAACACACCAAGCTACTCGCCTCAACCAAGCGCACCTCTTGGTAAGTTCAGAATTTGATTTTGAGCATTTTCATTTTTCGGTCATTTTCCTAGCTCCAGGTAAAAGATGTCTGCAAGCACTAAGCTTGTTGACAAGTTGAAAGGTGTGGAAAACTTCCGTGCCTGGAAGTATAGGATTGGACTCGTTCTTGAAGAGAATGACCTAGCAAAATTCGTCAAAGGAGAAATTCAGGAACCAGACGATGCTGCAGAATAAGCCAAGCATCAAAAGGACACAATTAGGGCCAAAAGAATCATTGCAGATTCAATCAAAGACCACCTGATTCCTTATGTGTCATCTAAGAAGACTTCGAAAGAAATGTTTGATGCCTTGACCAGACTGTATGAAGTAAAGAACATAAATCGAAAGATGAATATAAGAACTCAATTGAAGAATACAAGGATGCAGAAAGGAGAAACAATTCAAGAATATTTCTCCAGAATCTCAGAATTCAAACAACAGTTAGAAGCGATTGGAGATACCAAAGACGAAGACGAATTCATAATGATGGCCCTAAATGGTCTCATAAGACCTTGGGATGCATTCATCCATACGATATGTGCCAGAATGGAGAAACTGAAGTTTGATAGTCTATGGGAAGAATGCATCCAAGAAGAAGCAAGAGTAGCTAACCGTGAAGCGCTATTGGCAAGAGATGATGATCAAGCCCTAGCTACTCACACCAAAAGAGGAAGGAAGAAACCCTACTTCCAAAAGGAGACTCATAAAGAGCCTAAACCGCCAAACAAATTCAATAATAAAGAATCTCATCCAAGGAGATTTTAGAAGAAAGGACAACGAAAGGAAAGAGATTACTCATCTGTACAATGCTACCATTGTGATAAGATGGGACACATTGCGAAATTATGTCTAGCTAGACGAGAAGAATACAAGAGAAAACATAAGAGGCACCATGCCCATGTAGTCGAAGATGAAGAGCCACCCGCAAAGA
The DNA here is from genome assembly GCA_009831015.1 of Picea engelmannii. Classification (NCBI taxonomy): domain Eukaryota; kingdom Viridiplantae; phylum Streptophyta; class Pinopsida; order Pinales; family Pinaceae; genus Picea; species Picea engelmannii. The sequence continues at coordinate 240,303 of ML777330.1, read as the reverse complement.
TGATAAGAGAGCATATCAAAGACCATGTCTTAATCTTGTCCCTCTTAGGATCTGTAACACCTGGAGAGGACACTTGGCTCATTGATAGTGGTGCATCCAAGCACATGACGAGACAAAGAGACATTCTCTCTTGTATCTCAGAAAAAAAGTTTTCTCAAAAAGTGTCACTTGGAGATGATTACCAATATCCCATCAAGGGAGTGGGAGAATCAAACTACAAACTGAATTCAGGGAATTCACTAAAAATGAAGGACGTACTATATGTACCAGGTTTGACAAAGAACCTACTCTCCATTTCAGCTTTAGAAAAGAAAGGCTTCAAAGTTGCCTTTATAGATGGAGAAGTTCTTATGTGGGCTAAAGGAGAAACCTTAAATGAAGCAATCATCATTGGAAGTGAAGAAAATGGCTTGTATAAACTAAATGGTCACTCAGAGGCTGCCATGACCCACGCCATTGAAAACTCATGTGAACTTTGGCATAGAAGATTAGTTCACATAAACTACAAGGCACTACCATACATATGCAAAGCGGTCACAGGTTTACTAGAACTCAAGGTTGACCATGAAGGCGTATACAATGGATGTGCACGAGGGAAGAACATCAAGAACCCTTTTTCGAAGAGAGACAACAAAGCAGAAGGAGTCCTAGAGCTCATTCATTCAGATGTATGTGGCCCAATGCCATCGCCCTCCATTAGTGGGTATGTATATTATGTATCATTTATTGATGATTATTCTCGTAAAACTTGGGTATATTTTTTGAAATCTAAAAGATGAAGTGTTCAACAAGTTCAAGGAATTCAAAGCCTTGATAGAGAATCTTTCTGAAAGAAAGATTAAAATACTCAAGTCAGATAATGAAGGAGAATATACCTCAAAAGAGTTTGTGAACTTCTGCAAAGATGTTGGGATCAAGAGGGAACTCACTACTCCCTATAATCCCCAACAAAACGGTGTAGCTGAACAAAAGAACATAATGATAATGGAAGCTGTGAAGATTATGATCCATGATCAAGATCTTCCTATGTGCTTATGGGTAGAAGCAACAATGACAACTGTATATGTGCATAACCGATTGTCCCATAGTGCACTTGGGCTCAAGACCCCGGAAGAGATGTTCACCGGAAATAAGCCAGAGGTAAGCCATCTCAAAATATTTGGCTACCCAGTATTTATTCATACACCGAAAGAGAAGAGAAACAAGTAGGAACCTTCAGGAAAGAAAGGGAATATTTGTAGGATACTGTGAGGTCTCCAAGGCCTTTAGAATCTATATACCAGGTCACCGTCACATTGAGATCAACAGGGATCTGACCTTTGATTAAGATGCAACACTCAAGAAATCAAGAAGATGCCAGCTTGAAGAAGTATATGAAGAGGAACCCGTAATCCCCAGAACTGCAGTGAAGGAGGTTCCCAGAGCCACAGAACCAGTGAGGGAAGTTGTAACTTCCCTTGATGAGGAAATTCTAGAAGACCATGATATATTAGAAGTTCAAGAACCTCCTTAGATGACGATCCTCCATAAAAGAAAGCGATCTTGGGCTAGAGAGCTTATTCAAGATGGAGAGAAGTATGGTGTTCCCGAAGGAACTACGAGACAGGTGAAAAGACCAAAGCCATTCTCCAGTTATACGGCTTTGATGTGTGATCTTCTAGAGGAGGAGCCTACCTGCTTTGAAGAAGCCATTCAGAGGAAAGAATGGGCAGATGCCATGACAGAGGAATACCAATCCATAATAAAGAACGAAGTATGGGAAATAGTTCCGAGATCGAAGAGTAAAGATGTGGTATCCTCCAAATGGCTCTTCAAAATAAAGCATGCTGCTGATGGAAGTATTGAGAAGTATAAAGCAAGATTTGTCGCTCGTGGCTTTTCTCAAAAGGAAGGCATTGACTATGAAGAGACATTCACTCCTGTAGCCAGATACACTTCGATCAGAACCATCATAGCTCTTGCAGCTAAGATGAAGTGGAAGTTACACCAGATGGACGTGAAGAAAACTTTCCTAAATGGTGTCATCGAAGAGGAAGTGTATATAGAGCAACCTCAAGGATTTGAAGTTGAAAACAGGAAGTCTCATGTCTGCAAATTGAAGAAATCCTTATACAGATTGAAACAAGCTCCTAGAGCTTGGTATGGCCGGATAGACAGTTTCCTGACGAGCTTGGGATTTACCAAGAGTAAAGCAGATTCTAACCTCTACTTCAAGGTTATGAACGATGAGCCAATGATACTATTGTTATATGTGGATGACTTATTCTTAACTGGAGAAGAAAAGCTCATCACCGAATGTAAGAAGAGACTCGCTTCAGAATTTGAGATGAAAGACCTTGGCCTAATGCATTATTTCTTAGGTCTTGAGGTATGGCGGAGTCCAGAGAGGATCTTCCTTAACCAAGGGAAGTATGCAGTCGAAATCCTGAATAGATTCGACATGTTGGAATGCAAGTCCATGAATACACCCATGGAAGCGAAGCTGAAGTTGCTGGTCGACACTTCATCAGAATTGACTGATGCCACACTGTACAGACATATTATTGGATTGCTGATGTACCTGATGAACACCAGACTAGACATTTGTTTTGCCGTGAACACCTTGAGTTAGTTTCTGGAAGAACCCAGACATGTTCACCTAGTGGCTGCAAAACATGTGATGAGGTACCTTAAGGGTACAATAGATTGTGGTCTCAGCTATGATGGAGATCATGATTTTACATTGAGTTTTTTATACTGATGCAGATTGGGTAGGAAGTGTTTCTGACAGGAAAAACACTTCAGGATGCTGTTTCAGTTTGGGATCAACCATGATCTCATGGCAGAGTAGGAAGCAATCCAACATTGCTCTCAGCATATCAGAAGCA
>ML777330.1:212261-233248 GCA_009831015.1 Picea engelmannii | reverse complement strand
TCATTGGCCCACACACATCTGAATGTATCAAGTCCAAGATTTCCTTGGATCTATTGTCACTGCTTGAGAAGGATCCTTTAACATTTTTTCCAAGAGCACAACCTTTGCAAACACCTTTATGCTGAATCTATATCTCTGGAAGACCTGTTACCATTTTCCCTAGAGATGGGAGAGCTCTATAATGAATGTGAGCAAGTTTTCTATGCCATAGCTCACTCAAGCTGATAGTGTCATGTAGCAGGGCCTGGACTGGTCTGATGGTTAATATGTACAAGTTGTTTTCTCGAACACCAATTACCTTGGCATAATTTATATGTGAGTCTTTGTGCCATGCAAGAACTCTTCCTTCTGAGAAGGTAACCTTGTAGCCTTTGTCTTCCAAGGCAGAAATGGAGACAACGTTCCTCTTCATTCCAGGTACATATAATACTTCTTTTAATTGAAGCTGCATATATGAATCTAGTTGGAAGGTAGAAGTTCCAACCCCTTTCACATTATATCTGGCATCATCTCCAAGGACAACATGTAGATGTGTCTCTTTCTCAACAAAATTTGTTAGGTGATCTCTAGAACTGTTCATGTGCTTGGATGCACCACTATCAATTAACCAAGTATTATCATTGGTAGGGACCATACCTGAGAGTGCTGAGATGTTGATGTCTTCATCTCCTTGAGGTCTTGACTTCTAGGAACCGAGTTTGCTTGAACCATCAAGCTTGTTTTCCATCATGATTATTTTCATCATAATTTTTGGATTCTTCACAAACCCTTGTCAACTAGGCTAGAAAACCTAATGGCTAGGCTAGGCTAGCACTTTTAGGTTTTGTTGGACTTATGACTGCCAATAATAAGCCTTTCAAAGATAGGGTAACACTGGTGAGCTGAATAGCTCCTTCAAAGAGTTGCAAAAACCCTAATTTTGAATTTTCTGTAGAAATTAGCGAAACCCTAGAAACCCTAGGGCCAAACAGTCAAAATACTCGGAATTGCAATATGAAGCTTGCCGAAGGTGCACTGAAGGAGGCTGTACACTCCTATGCTCTTTTTAGCCCCAACGTCCAAGTGCCAAGTGTTGAAACCTCTAAGAAAGGTAGGTCGTACGAAATTTATGGAAACCCTAGGAGGGTCGTATTGTTTTGCAGGAGAGAGAAGATGACTGAAAATTGTTTGTGCAATGGGTTCTTTAGGACCTATGCTTTGATACCATGTTGATTTTTCCATAGGCAAGGCTTAAGCATGAAGTTCATTCCATTTTAGCATTTTACTTAAACCATAAACAATTTGTTGCAGCAACCAAGATCACAAGAAGAAACACCATGCACAAGTACACAAGAAGTATCCTAGGAAACTCTTCTCAACAAGGGAAGAAAACCCAACCAATCCTTTGCTATATTCTTCAAGAGAAATACCTCCACCACCATAAAAACCTAGCACACAAAAGGGTGCTTACAAATCCTAGAAGACTAGCACCCAAGAGAGGTGCACACTTTTCCCAAGACGAAGTACTTGCTGAAATTTCCAAACTCACACTCGAGATATGATTCCTCAATGGGGAATTTACCTTTACTTATATTAGATTGAACCTTTCAACAATAGTGTCTATTGGCACAACAGGGTCGACCTCAATAACTTATAATATAATTACCATGTTAATTATCTTTTACATTAAGGTGGGGCCGACCTATACCCTTTACATAACAGTTAGGGTTACAGGTAAGTTTGACTCTTGAAAAATATAGCAAGGGATCTTATACACCCACTAGTGCTCAACCACTAGGGTCACATCCATCTGTGCTCAACCACATGGATGTCTCTCTATCTCACTGCGTATCATAGGAGAACCACACTCACTAGTGCTTGACCACTAGGATCACGTTCTCCTGTGCTCATCCACATGCACGTCCAACTCAACATATCTTCTTTCTCACTGCGTTACACAGGAGGGTCATCTAGAGTTCATCATCTCAACTCTTTGCTCAGAGGAGGCTAATACATCGTTTCATCTCTGTCTCAGAACGATGCACCCAACTCATGGGATTTCACACTTTCACCTGTGCTTAGCCACAAGCACGTCCAATTTAGCATATCTTCTTTCTCACTCGATTACACAGGAGAATCATCTGGAGTTCATCTCAACTCTCTATAAGGAGGAGGCCATCACAAATTTCCAATTCTGTCTCTGATAGGAACCACACACCCAACTCAGGGGCTCTCTCTCATGTTTGTATCCTGGAGGATGTCTCACGTAGTTGTAATCATCAACACCTCTTAGGCACATTTGGGAGATTCTTGCATGCATAGATATCTGAGCTACACATGCCACATTGGAGATTCTAGAGTGCCCTCATTTTACATCACTTTTGTTGATGTTCCTTGCATGATTTGAGGGTTGACCCACATGTGTGGGATTGATGATAACAATGAGGGTGTTTTGGGTGATAATTTGACTTGGAGAGGCATCTTCCTTGCCTTGTGGAGCATCTTTTCTTGATTTGAGGGCTTGGTCATACCTTGGAGATACCTTTTGAGTATTCCTTGAGCACATTTTGAGGAGGTTGTCCACGTTTTGAGGTTGTTCTTACTCCTTTGATTAGGCCTTTCCACATTATAAAGCTAGACATCGAGCCTTCCTTGCATGGGATGATACTACACCATGTTTTGAGGCTTTCTTACCACTTTTTCCTTGGAACATTGAGCTAGATAAGAAAATATCCCCCCTTCATTGTGGGACATCCCCCTTGTTGATTTTTCATATGAGATGATATGCGATAGATGTTTACTATGGGTAAAATCCCCCTAATATGCTTCTAGTGACTAGGAAGAGCCTTGACACCCTAAAAGACATAAAATATTCTATTCTATCCCAAACCAAACACAACATTATGATAATTAAGGGAAGAGAAGGAAGATAGGAATGTACACACGTGATTTTAGTAGTGCATCTAGCGTATGTACGCGGACTTTCAGGCATGCAACTAGTGTATGTACGTGCTCTGCATATGCAACAAGGCGCATATGCCATACAAAAAGTTACTTTTTGAGAAGAACTCCATCAAAATGGGCTGGCAGTGTTAGAATATAGAAGATGGTGTGCTCATTTTACCATTGACGATACCCTCGTCACCCAACCATAGGCCGAAGCCTCCCTCCGAGCACCTTAACCTTGACCTGAGAATTCCTCCAGAAGCAAACCCTAGGCTAGATAGCCAAACAAAGAGTAGCGCATCAATCCCCAAGGATAGCGCATCACAAAAGACTGATTAGATGTTCCAAACCCTAACCAAGAGATATCCAAGCCAATACTGAAACTAGCTGCTGCTGCAGCTGCACCTGCAACCCTCCTCTAAACCTGCGCACCAACTGCAACTGTAGTGCGCACCAACTGGGAAAATTGCAGTCCTGAGATGTGACAAATGAAAACTGGTGCCCTGTATTTATAGTAATCCTGCCAGTTTGTTGGGGCCGACTTCTCCTTCTGGGTATGTGTCTGTTCAATATATTATTATTAATTCTGGCCGACTTCTTCTCTTGGAGGCTAATAGCCTAATATAAATTATATTCTTGAGCCGACAAGGCTTCTAGGGTTATTAGCCAATTCATTAGGGTTTCTCTTGCTTCCTAGAGTCTTCTATTCTTGTCAGGTTCACATGTAGAGGTAAATACCTCCTGCAGCTACCATAATATTAACAGGCAGATGTATGAATGAGTAGGCCAACATCAAGGATGCATAGAAGTGGCATTTTGAGTTATAACAAATGCCCCCTAATGTGTGAGGTCAGAAGAGAAATTGATGGCCGAAATACATTACAACATCTTTAATAAAGTGGGAAAGCACTGGAGTAGAGTAAACCCAAACGAGTATCCGTGAGTGCGTCATCTGCAATAAGATAATAATAATCACCATGGTGGGAATTCCATGCTCGGGATAAACTAAGCATGGATGTCAATCAAGTACACTGCAGATCCATGTCATATATATAGTAATCATAGCTACATGACCAATGTGTATGCCAATATAAAGTGTAGCCGCGAATAATACACAACGGATCTACATCTCAAAATCATCAAAAGATATACAATGTCATAGGAATCTTCACGAGGAATTAATGCCTATGGTTGGAGATGATAACTTCATAACTTGAGCAATAGCTTCAAGATCTTCAAAACCTAGGTAGGAGTATAATAGGATAATAAGACTCACTACTCTAAGGTCTTCGACATGCCATCCTGGAAAGACTGGAGGACCTTGATCATCAGGCACCGAATTTCATTGATTTTGAATGTGAACTTGACAGGACTCTCGGGATAGCCGACTCATGAAGTTCAAGAGACTTATTGCAGAATGGACGACTTAGGTTGCAATACTTCCCCTTGGAAAAGAGCACGATAGATGAAAAGACTTAGGCAACATGTTATTGACATAAGTCTATGGCACAAGATGCACCAAAAACTCCCCATGTGTTTGGAAGAGTAACCAAAGAGAGGAGGGCACAACTCTAGGTAACGAGAATAACTTCCTAAGGCCAAACTAGATCCCAATGCTTGTAGAACAAACACAAGGATGTGCTTTGTCAAAGGGTGACTAGATTGTTGCCAAAAAAGAGAATGTTTCCCCATCCCCTCTTTTTGGAATATTTGATTTATTTTTTCTTTTTCATGTATTTAACGAGCTTGAAAAAGAATAAAAGAATGCTACGTTACAAACAAGGAAATGAGTGTTGTGGGCAAGCAAACTAGTTCCCAGCACATGGAACATACTGGTGTTCAGTGAAAGGAGACATGTGCAGGATAAGGACACTCAAGAAAATTCCTTCGGGGGTCAAGGTGTCAGATCGCAAGGGAAAACATTCTACAAGGCTTGCACCTAAGGAATGTTCTAAAGGTTTAGTAATAACAACATGAAACCGACATTAGGCCAAAGACGCAAGGATGAGACATGCGATGCGATTACGACATGACACAATGAGACTCCTTCCATGTAAAGTTTTACGAGCCCATAGAAGGTAAGGTTGGTGGTTTTTCACTTTTAGAGAGTCTGAAAAACACTAAAAGAAGACTCCATAGTGATCTTTTTCGTAAGGTTAGTCTCCAGGGCCCGAAAAAGAATAAAATCATACCAAGGAGAACTCCTTTGGTCATTAGGGCCATAGTATTCCTTTTTCATACTTAGTTGAGTCGGTCCGGAAAAGGGTTAAACTTATACCGAAATGACGTCTCTTCAAAACCATTTTAATGAGTGTGACATAGACAAGATCACTTGACTATCTTTTCAATTTTAAGGAATTTGAAAAGAGCTTAACTATGGGCTCATCACCTTTTTCATAATTTAGTCCATTGAGCTCGAAAAATTATAAAACATAACTTAGGAGAACTCTCCCGACGAGACATGTCTTCTGGGGCGTACCTTTTTCCTGGATAATCTATTGGCCGAAAAAAGGGTTAAACTTATGCCAAATAAATATTCCTTGTAGACCAATTAACGAGTGTGAAAGGAACAAGGTCACTCAACGATCTTTTCTTGTTTAGGGAGTTTGAAAAGGGCTTAAAGAAGACTCCAAGGGGTTTCCTTTTTCGTAAATAATCTCCAAGGCCCAAAAAAGTGATAAACCAACACTAGGGAGAATGGCTCTTTTTTGCAAATTTAGTCCCTCAGGCCTGAAAAAGGGTTAAACTTACACCTGATAATACTCTCCTAGCGAACAATAGCTCCTAGGGCGTACCTTTTTCGTAAAATTATCCATCCAGACCGAAAAAGGGGTAAACTATCGCTGGACAAATGTGCCTTCAAATTTCACTTTGACCAACGTGAAGGGAAACAAGATCGCTCGACAATCTTTTCAATTTTAGAGTCTGAAAAGAGCTTAAAGAAGACTCCAGGGGGGCTCATTTTCTTATGTAATCTAAACGAGGCCAAAAAGAATAAATAATTTCTCGCTAGATGTTACTTTTATAGTTTAAACGAGCTTTGAAAAGAAACAAACCATTCTATAGGGGAGTCCCCATGGGTATAGGCCAGAAAAAAGATGAAGAAGAAGGATGAGGCTTCAACACATAGTCATGAAGGGACTAAAAGGATTCCCGTGCCTATGAAATTTTTTAGCATGGACACCAAATGGAAAACACGGCTCTAACTAGGATGCCCATGGAAGGAAGGCTCTACCACATAAAGTACGACACACTAATCAACAAGGAAGGTTAGTGTCGCAATTCAATGGGGTCGATCTTAAGGCCAAATGAACCAGGAAACAGATAATGAAAAAATGCAAGAAAACCTAACCTATATTCTAGTTTCGAGGTCAATACCTGTCAAAATGGATCCATACGACGAACAAATGTCAAAGAAAAATGTCTCCAAGATCGTGCATATAAGGCCAATAACACTCATCCAAAAGTTAATAAATCCAATATAGATAAAAACTTCGGAAAATAATAGGTGCTACTGAATACAAAACTTTAAAACAACAAACCTGGACTGTACAATATAGTACAAGACACTGCACAACCTTACGACTCATGCATGGTACTGGTTCAGGTAGAGCATGCTGCTAGGCTCTAACCAAGAGTCTCTTCGGTAGTCAACCTCGAAAGTCTCCCAAAAGGGAAGAAAACACAAACCATAGTGTAAGTCTTTCCACGGTATAGAAACTGTAGTCATGGCTTCAAGTATAGCCTCATCTGAAGGCAATTCAATATACGAGAAATCACGCAAACGAGGAGGGTCGAAAGTCCCAAAGGGCGAAGTAAACTAACCATATTCCATATGACGATGGAAGTTTTGGCTAGGACTCGCAGAGTCTATCAGTGAAGAATCATAAGCACGAGGGCTTGATAATCTACAAATATTGAGATCAAAATCAAAAGGAGACTCAAGATCACTCATACCAAGAGGGGGAAGCAAGGGTTCCCATGCCCCCGTCGGATAAAAAGACTGATCAATAGCTGAGACCAGGTCTCAAGAAGGAAAACATGATTCCACAGGTTCCTTCTTAGAAGCAATTGAACATCGAGGATAAACGCCACATAATTAATCCGTGGCGGGGTAGAGTCTACATGAACACTAGGAACATATAAAGGGGCATCCTAAACTAACGCCGAATTAGGATGGTTATTATCAGATGCCAACTAGTCCATAGTGACAATGCTTCCATTGTGAGGGAAATGCATCACTCGAAAGAGCGTAGACACCACAATGTTCATAGCATATGCGTAATCACGCCCGAGAAGCATATTGAAATCTAATGGGTCTTGCACCACTATAACATTGGCAAGGACAATCTTCCCACCTAATAAGATAGGAAACTGAGGAAGAATCCCCAAATACTCACTAGTACATCTGTCAAAATCCAACAACTCATGCAAAGAAGACACAAGCTCGGGAGAACCCAAAGCTTACCAAGCCGAGGAAGATAAAATACTTGCAGAGGCTCCTTCATCTACAATACATCGGTAAATGTTTTTTGAATTAACTTCAACCCTTATTTGAAAGGGTGTAGAAGAAGGAAGACGAGGCTTAACAAGGTCATTCCAATGAAAGGAAACCATCCTAGGGCTTGGAGGGGGTGTGCTCGAAGTAAGCATAATGCCCCCTTGTTCTGAAAGTACTAAACTGGAAATGATAAAAACATAGTCGGTAGACACATCACTCCCCATCAGAAGAGTGGGATCAACCAAATATTGCATCAATGTGACCATTTTGGTAGACTTGACACTCTCTAAGAGAAGGGTGGGATCAACTGAAGATTGCATCGACATGACCACTTTGGTAGTCTCGACACTCTCCATGAGAAGAGTGGGATTGGCTGAAGATTGCATCAGGACGACCACTTCCTCAACCATTGGCTGAATAGGCTGCGAGACAACATGGTTTGAAGGTGCATCACCCCCTAAAAGAGGAGTGGGATCGACAGAATATTGCATCGGCATGAACACTTCATCAACGAAAGGATGAATAGATTGCGGGGAAACCAAAGAAGACTCGAAATCAGAAGAGATTGCAGACATGGACCACAATCTTTGTGCCTCTGGAGTGCGAGGGCACATATGAGTAATGTGATCTCCCTTGCAAAGCTTATAAGGGAACTTAGGCTTACGTCCTATCCATCTGGGTTTCTCAACATAATCAATTCCCCCAGCATGACTAGTAGTGGGTGGTTTCTCATCTCCAACATGATTAGCATAGGTTGGTGATTGGTCGATAACATGACTCGCAAAGGCTACAAACCTATCACCAGTATGACTAGCAATGACTAGACTTTTCCCCCTAGCATGACTTGCAGAGGTTGGGTGCTTTCCCCCAGCATGACTTGCAGAGGCTGGGTGTTGGTATTCAACATGATTTGCAGAGGTTGACGACCTATCTCCAACATGACTCGCATCGGTTGGTGATTTCTTCTTCCTATTCTTCCTCTTTCTATTTCGTTTAGACTTTCGGTTACTAGTAGCTATACTTTCACCAGAGAAGGTGGAAGGAGGAGAAGAATACTTTGCTGACGAAGGGACATCAACATGATTACCATGACATAAGGTGCTTAACTGAGAAGCATCAAGAGCATTCATGGCATTTGGAATGGTACCCAACCAAACCGATAGTCCCACATTCAACCCAGGAATTTTCAAAATGGCCATTAAAGGGACACCAACGTTTCCAAAGAATGAAAAAACACAAGAATCCCCTTGCGAAGGGGTTCCTTGGTTGGTATCGTCAAGAACTTTGGCCATGAGGATCTCCTTGGGTACATGAATGTATACTGGACACCCAAATATCCTGAAGTGTCCAACCTCAAGCTTAACTCTGGTGAAGGCCTCCTCAGGAGTCATGTTCCTCAAAGTCTTATGAGGACTTCTATTCTGAACATACACTACATTCATGGATGTAGTTGATATACACAAGAATTGATCTTGCTCATCCTACAAGGGGTGGCCAGTCCCTTGGGGCTAATCATGTTAAGTCATCTTGGACCATACTTGACATATCGAGGTTTCCGCGTGAAACCAATGTCTTGGTTCCTTCATCTGACCGTCTGAGGCACGTCAGGATGAAGTCCACATTCTCTCCTACTAGTCCATACAGGACCCTCCGGGGAGAATGTCTCATGATGTTGCCTCAAACATATCTAGGACACATCGAGGTTCCCTCATGGAACCAATGTCCCCCAAGACATATCGAAGTTTCCTCGTGAAACCAATGTCTCAGCGCACTCATGAACTATGTCCATACTAGACATCTCATGGTTCCCTCGTGGAACGCATGTCTAAGACGTATCCAGGTTCCCTCATGGAACCAATGTCTTCTCTAGGACACATCGAGGTTCCCTCATGGAACCAATTCCCCCCAAGACATATCGAGGTTTCCTCATGAAACCAATGTCTTGGTTCCTTCATCTCGAACTCAAAGGCCAAATCCCTCTGTCACTGAAGAAAAAGCTACTGAAACAAGTGGATCCTCCCATGATGTCTCACATCTCCTAGAGGCCTCCTACCTCTAAAGATTTTGTCGAGCCTCCTTAATTCATCCATACTATCATCAACCAAATGATTTTTCAATGTAGGTTTCCCTCTTTGCAACAAGTAGAATGACCTATCCACTCTTCCCAAGTCCTCCACCTGTATATCCATACGAAAGGAGTAGAATCATGCTTGGGAACCAATTGATGATGATCCACCAGTTCTACCTCACAAGATCCACTGCCCCTGCCCCCGCTACACAACAAATTATTTTTACATAGATGATGTAGTCTTTGCTTATACTACTTTTCCCATAACAACACTTAAGCAAAAGTTGAAGAACGTTGGATTCTCTAGGATCCACTGGGTCATGATCACCACAAAACTACTCATAACTCTCTTAGACATCATCGACCCAAATAATATGCATTCCACCATTGCTCTTACAAGCCAATGCTTCGTCAGTCCAGCTTCAAGGGAATTGAAAATGGTGTACGACTCTTCCTGAGTCTAGACAATGACAAAATCTCTCTAAAAAGTTGGCAGCCTCTCTCGGCGACATGTGGACTCGTAGCAAGCATAAAGGTGATTGGATTCAGGTGGCGTGCACCGACAAGGATTTCCAATAACTGTGATTTATTTCGCAGATTTCCAATTTCCATATGCAGTTCACTATTACAAGTTCCTCCTCCTGGGGTACGACATCTTTCAGGCCTTCCAAATGGGATCTCCAGAGAGTTTGCGTACTTGTCCTTGTCCTTGTCGAGCCCTTTGATTGATGCGATTCTTAAGTGACCAATTACATCCATTCTTCCTCAGGGACTCCATTAATGGCATCCATTGCATGTGCTCCATTACATCAAAGTCAATAATATGGATTCCCATATTAGTGTTAATTTTAGAGCTACTATTAAGTTCTTTTCAATTTACTAGACAATAATAGCATAAGAAGGATCACTGAGAGAAACACAATTGCAAGATACACAACATTTTATCCTGAGAAACCCTTATGGGAGAGAAAACCAAGCAAAAAATTCCTTAATATAGATTGCCAATATAATGCCAAGATAAAAGACCAAACACTAGAGAATATCCAAGACTGAGCAATGCACCTCTCTCTCCTCCTTCCAACTGCAACTATCTCCAAACTTGCGCACTAGATGAGTGAATTGAGTGATTGAGCTAATGAGGCACCATCCTCTCTTATTTATACTAGCTGAGGAGAGCTAGGGTTGTGTCTCTTCATTAGGGAGGGTCGACTTCTCTAGCTAGTGGCTAAAATCACTTTAATTAGCCCTAGGGGCCGACTTCTCAATTAGCATGATATAATTAGGGTTTGACCAATCCTCAAAAGGGGATTGATCTATAAGCAAATGCCTCAATAATAAATAGAATATTCTTCGCAGTTACAATATTTCAACACTCCCCCTTAACAAGAAGGGTATTCTACAATACAAAATCATCGGGAGAGAGAGAGGGCAACAACATCATCAACATCTTGAACATTGAATTGCATATCTATAAATCATCGAAAGTTTTTCTCATCATCGACAACATCATCATTCAAAGCATGGAGCTAGAGCATCATCATCATTATCTGTATCAACATCAATTAGCACAATACTGATATAACATCATCAATCAATACACGATTGATACAACATCATCATCATCAACAACACGAGGCTGATACATCATCAACAACAACACGAGGTTGATAGATGATCATCAACAATCAACACGAGGCTGATATAACATCATCATCAACAACACGAGGCTGGAACAACAACATCATCGACATGAGGCTAGAACAACATCATCAACATGAGGCTGAGATAACAACATCATCATCAACATCATCAACACGAAGCTGAGATAAAAACATCATCAACATCATCAGCACGAGGCTGAGATAACAACATCATCATCTTATAGCAACAAAATGAGGCAGGTGCAACAACATTTTTTGGTACTCTGACAGATCCTAAGGATCCGCCCAAGAATCATAAGATTCCCTAGGATATAAAATCCTAACGGAGCTACCACGTGGTACTCTGATAGACTGTCCTTACCGGACCTTCGGGATCTTCCCAAGAATCAAAGGATTCCCTAGAATATAAAATCCTAATAGAGCTACCACTACTGACCACAACTGGCATATACTTGCACAGGTACTCTGACAGACCATCCTTACTGGACCTTCGGGATCTGCCCAGGGATGATCAATCCCCTAGGATATAAAATCCTAACAGAGATACCCATTGTTGGTCAAGATACTATGGTATCATCAACATCACTCCCCCTTTCGAGGGAGGTCCTTTTGGACAACACCAAGCTTGTCTCAAAAGTACTCAAACTTCACACGAGACAAAGGCTTGGTCAACACATTTGCAACCTGCTCATTTGTGCCAACATATTGGAGATTTACAACTCTCCTCTGCACCATATCACGAATGTAGTGATACCGGATTTCTATGTGCTTGGGCTTATCATGGAACACAAGGTTCTCCGTCATCTTTATGCAACTTTGGTTATCACATAGAATCACGGTTGCTTCCATCTCCACATCGAATAAACCTGTCAACAACTTATGAAGTCATATGGTTTCACAACTGGCAAAACATGCTGCAATGTATTCCGCTTTTGTCATGTTGAGAGCAATACTGGATTGCTTCCTGCTCTGCCATGAAGTCATGGCTGACCCCAGACTAAAAAAAATCCTGAAGTGCTCTTTCTGTTAGAGACACTTCCAACCCAATCTGAATCAGTATAACCAATCAGTCTGAAGTCATGATCTTCAGTATAATTGAGACCAAAGTCCAACGTACCCTTAAGGTATCTCATCACATGTTTTGCAGCAACAAGGTGAACACGTATGGGTTCTACTAGATACTGACTCAAGGTGTTCACAACAAAACATATATCGGTCTTGGTATTCGTTAGATACATCAACGATCCAATGATTTGACTGTACAACGTAGCATCAACCAATTCTGACGAAGTATCAACCATGAGCTTCAACTTTGTTTCCATGGGTGTGTTCATGGATTTACATTCCAACATATCAAACCTCTTCAGTATTTCAACTGCATACTTCCCTTGGTTAAGGAAGATCTTCTCTGGGCTCTACCAAACCTCAAGACCTAAGAAATAATGCATTAGGCCTAGGTCTTTCTTCTCAAATTCTGCAGCGAGCTTCTTCTTACAATCAATGATGAGCTTTTCTTCTCCAATTAAGAATAAGTCATGCACATATAGCAACAATATAATTGGCTCATCATTCATAACCTTGAAGTAAAGGTTAGAATCAACTTTACTCTTGGTAAATCCCAAGCTCATCAGGAAATTGCCAATTCTTCCATACCAAGCTCTAGGATCTTGCTTCAACCTGTACAAAGCCTTCTTTAACCCGCAGACATGAGTCTTTCTATATTCAACTTCAAACCCTTGAGGTTATTCTCTATACACTTCTTCTTCAATGACACCATTTAAGAAGGTTGTTTTCACATCCGTCTGGTGTAACTTCCACTTCATCTTGGCTGCAAGAGCTATGATTGTTCTGATAGAAGTGTATCTGGCTACATGAGCAAACATCTCTTCCTAATCAATGCCTTCCTTTTGAGAAAGTCCACGAGCTACAAATATTCTTTATGCTTTTCAATACTTCCGTCTACAACATCTTTTATCTTGTATAACCATTTGGAAGATACCACATCTTTGTCCTTCGGTCTGGGAAATACTTCCCATACACCATTATTTATAATGGATTGGTATTCTTCTATTGACATGGCATTTTCCCATTCTTTCTTCTGAATGGATTCTTCAAAGCAAGTAGGCTCCTTCTTTATGAGATCACACATCAAAGCAATATAACTCGAGAATGGATTAGGTTTCTTGATTTTTCTCATGGTTCCTTCTGGGGCACCATACTTCTCTCCATCTTGAATAAGTTCCCTTGCCCAAGCTGGCTTTCTCTTGTGAGAGATCATCATTTGGGGAGGTTCTTGAGATTCTATGATGTCACGATCTTCTGGAATCTCCTCATCGGGGGTAACTGTAACTTTCCTCACTGGTTCTGTAGCTCTGGGAGCTACGGGTTCTTCTTCATATACTTCTTCAAGCTGGCATCTCCTTTATTTCTTAAGTGTTGCATCTTCATCAAAGGTTACATCTCTGCTGATCTCAATGTGATGGTAACCTGGTATGTAAATTCTGAAGGCCTTAGAGACCTCACAGTATCCAACAAATATTCCCTTCTTTCCTGAAGGGTACAACTTGGTTCTTCTTTCTTTCAGAATGTGTACAAACACTGGACAACCAAATTTCTTGAGATCGCTTACTTCTGGCTTCTTTCCGGAGAACATTTCTTTGAGAGTTTTGAATCCAAGTGCACTATGGGATAGTTTGTTTTGGACATACACTGTTGTTCTTGTTGCTTCAGCCCATAAGTGCATTGGAAGATCTTGATCGTGGATCATAGTCTTCACTGCTTCCATTATAGTTCTATTCTTTCTTTCTATTACACCATTTTGTTGAGGATTGTAGGGAGTGGTGAGCTCCCTCTTAATCCCGAGATCTCTGCAAAATCTTACAAATTCTTTTGAGGTGTATTCTCCTCCATTATCTGACCTGAGTATCTTGATTTTTCTTTCAGAGAGATTCTCTATCAAGGCTTTGAATTCCTTGAATTTTCCAAACACTTCATCTTTTGATTTCAAGAAGTAAACCCAAGTCTTATGAGAGTAATCATAAATAAATGACACATGGTATACATACCCACTAAGAGAGGTTTATGGCATTGGGCCAGATACATTTGAGTGGATGAGTTCCAAGATTCCTTCTGCTTTACTGTCGCTCTTCGGGAAAGGATTCTTTATGTTCTTTCCTTGTGCACATCCCTTGCACACACCTTCATGATCAACCTTGAATTCTGGTAGACCTGTAACTACCTTGCTCACATAAGGTAAGGCTTTGTAGTTGATGTGAGATAGTCTTCTATGCGAAAGTTCACATGGACTCTCAGTGGAGTGAGTCAAAGCTGCATCTGAGTGACCTTTTAACTTATACATGCCACCTTCTTCTTTTCCGATAACAATTGCATCTTCTATGGTTTTTCCTTTAGGTCATATAAGAACTTCACCATCTATGAAAGAAACTCTGGAGCCTTTCTTATCTAAAGCTGAGATAGAAAGTAAGTTCTTTGTCAAACCTGGTACATATAGTACATCCTTCATCTTCATCAGGGTCCTTGAATCAAGTTTGTAGGTGGATTCTCCCACTCCTTTGATAGGGTACTGGTAATCATCTCCAAGTGTAACTTTCTGGGGAAAGTTATTTTTTGTAAGGCTAGAAAGAATGTCTCTCTTACTTGCCATGTGCTTAGAAGCACCACTGTCTATGAGCTAGGTGACACAGATCCTGAGAGGGCAGAAAATAAAACATAGTTTTCAATCTCTTCTTTAGTCGTCTTTGTGGGTGGCTCATCATCTTCAATTTCATGGGCATGATGACTCTTGTTATTTCTTTTCTTGTATTCTTCTCTTCTGGCTGGACAATTCTTAGCAATATGTCCCATCTTATCACAATGGTAGCATTGATAAGAGGATAAATCTTTTTCTCTTGTTTGACCTTTCTGAAACATCTGAAATCTCCTTAGAGGGTGAGATTCTTTATGAAATGTTGAAATACATCTCATTTCAGTATACCACTTAGACTAAATTAGATTTCAGCCCTTATAAATATCTAACAACCATACCACAATTGTTTATGAGTTGAAATACTATTAACCAAGTTCTGAAATAAAATAGCAGCGGAAATAAATTATATATTAGCAGGCTGTAACCCTCATTTGGCACAAAAATCTGTGCAATACCACTTGAAAAATACACAAAAAATTAGGGACAAATTTGAGGATAAAAAACTCTTTATTTTGCTCAAGGAAAATCTGAGTTTATACAACAACAATAAGCATCAGCATTACAACACAATATCTCTTATTTCAACAATTCATCCTTCAATACAAACTGTACCAGACTGTAACTAGGGCAAATTGCCTCAACTGTACGGCCAATACGACCCAGAACAACTAGTAAACCTCTACAAACAATCACATAAATGTATAGAAACTTGTGCCAAGAGAATCGGTACGAAACCGAACAAAAAACTTCAGCAAACTAGCATAGAAAATCGTGCCACTCTTGCTGTATACTCACAACCTTGATTTCTGTGCCTCCTCTTGCTATATGACCAACAAATCACTGTTGTACAACCTCTACTGTAGCTGCTGTATGGACTGCTGAATGTTGCAAATGCTCCTTGGATTGCATGCCAATCCCTCTCCTAGGGATGCGTACCAAGTCTCTCTTACTGTAGGTCTTTCCTCAAGCAAAGAACTCCTCCTTGGGATGCATGCCCCTTCACCTTCCCTCAAGCTCTCCTCAAAAGTGCGCTCTCCTTCTCCTAATGAGCTGCCTTTAAGAAATTTCGAATCGTAACTCCTCTAACCCTTGATCTCCCTTAAGTGACTCTTCACTTACCCTTGAGATCAACGGTCGACTTAATCATTCGTTGAGGTCACTTAAGTTTAGAAAGTGACCCATAACATCATAAAGTCACTTTTACATTTTGAAATTAAAAGACTCAACTTTATAAAATCACTTTATAATTATAAAGTCACTAGGAGAAAATTTGCTTGGTCACTTTCGCATGCTGAGCGCTGCCAATGCAGAAGTACCTCCAAGCTACCAAATTTCAACACTCCCTCTTTGCGAGAGAGGTACTTCTGGTATCACCACCAGAATCTGTCTCCATCTCATCAGCTGCCATAGCTGCTCCCTCTGTACTAGAAGTCTATGCTCCCTCTGAACATGAAGCCACTACTCCCATTGCACCGAAAGCCTCTGCTGCTACCTCTGTTGTACCACGAACTGAAGACAAGCTCCCAAGAGACTGCACACTCTCTTGAGCATCCATCTGTGTCGACTCATGTTTGTTGAGTTTTTTGAGAGTCTCGGAAGAGGACTGAGTCCCCGATATCAACTCTCTCTCCCGTGCAACCTGCCCACTCTCCAATACAAAATATGACTCCAGAAATCCACTGGACCCTAACAAAGGTCGACCCAACAATCTGTACAACCTCTCATACTCGACACCAAGCATCACTGTTGTGTCTGGAGTAGCTCCCTCTGAATATAGAAATACCTGACCACAATATAATGCCACTCCAAATCTATCAACCTCCAGAGATGACACTGAGAGTAAGTTAACCATCATCTCTGGAACATACAATACTCCGGCAACCTCCAGAAATCCTCCCGACTCTAGTTGGAATCTAACACTTCCAACCCCCTTCATTGCAAGTTGTGGGCTGGTACCAACACCCACACAACAGTCTGAGTCTGTTTCTGAAAGACTCAAGAACACTAACCTCATCCCTATCATATGCCGAGAAGCTCCACTGTCCACGAACCACACTTCAATGTCCTCGAACACTAGGCAACCACTGCCCAAGGGACCAGTCATGAGAGAAAACTCCCTCTCATGTCTCTCAACAAACTCTGCAATCTCTGCTGATGCTGGCACCTCTGGTTCTGACTTCTTCTTCTTCTTGTTCAGACATTGACTAGTGTAGTGGCCAGTCTTGTGACATGCAAATCATTTCACCTTGCTCATGTCATTCTTCTTCTCATTTCCCTTTGCCATAAGAGCAACGTTCTTGTCGTCTGCACCATCCAATGCCTTTTCCTGAGACCCCTCCCGGATCTCCTCCTGCGTAAAATCATCCCACAATCTACTCCGGTTAGGGAGCTTCTCTCTCCCCACCACACACCTGACGAAAACCTCCCACTCCTCGGTGAAGCCTTTGAGGGCTATTCACACCAACTCTGAGTCAAGAATGACTTCTCCAACAGCTGCCAACTCGTCCTTCACCTGTGCAACTCGGGTGAGGTAGGTGGCCACACTCTCTCCTTTGACCATCCTAGCTCCATGGAGCTTGTCCTCGAGAGCCATTTTCCGGTTCTCGTTCTTAGCCTCATACAAGCCTTTCAGTGCAACCCACATTTCATTGGCTGTCTTCTTCTCAACCAAGTGTGGAATAAGGTGGTCTTTGACCCCGTCCAAGATGATTCTCTGAGTCTTGGCTTCCCTCACCTCATGAACATCAAGAGCTATGGGATATGAATCAGGTACATGCACAATGGTGTTTGCAAACAACCACAATTTTTTCTCCTCAAGAACACTACTGATTCTAACCTTCCACTGCAGGTAGTTGGAGACCCCCTCCAATATATCTTCAAACCTGATGCTGAAAGTCATCTTTGTCCACCTGACAAAGAACCTTTTTTTCCTTTCTTCAAGCAAATATACCAACAAATCACTTACTGTCCCAAGTGTCAAATGCTGCCCACTGAACTTCAGAGCACCTGCTCTGATACCATGTTGAAATACATCTCATTTCAGTATACCACTTAGACTAAATTAGATTTCAGCCTCCTATAAATATCTAACAGACATACCACTGTTGTTTATGAGCTGAAATAGTATTAACCAAGTTTTGAAATAAAATAGCAGTGGAAATAAATTATATATTAGCAGGCTGTAACCCTCATTTGGCACAAAAATCTATGCAATACCACTTGAAAAATACACAAAAAATTAGGGACAGATTTGAGGATAAAAAGCTCTTTATTCAGCTCAAGGAAAATATGCGTTTATACAACAACAATAAGCATCAGCATTACAACACAAAATATCTCTTATTTCAGCAAGTCATCCTTCAATACAAACTGCACCATACTGTAACTAGGGAAGATTTCCTTAACTCTACGACCAATACGACCAAGAACAACTAGTAAACCTCCACAAACAATCACAAAAATGTATATAAACTTGTGCCAAGAGAATCGGTGCGAAACATAACATAAAACTTCATCAAACTAGCATAGAGAATCGTGCCACTCTTGCTATATACTCACAGCCTCGATTTTTGTGCCTCCTCTTGCTGTACGACCAAAAAAACATTGATGTACTACCTCTACTGTAGTTGCTGTACGGATTGCTGGATGTTTCAAATGATCCTTGGACTTTGTGCCAATCCCTCTCCTAGGGATGTGTGCCAAGTCCCTCTTGCTGTAGCTCTTTCCTCAAGCAAAGAACTCCTCCTTGGGATGTGTGCCCTTGGGATGCGTGCCCCTTCACCTTCCCTCAATCCCTCCTCAAAAGTGCTCCCTCCTTTTCCTAATGAGTTGCCTTTAAGAAATTTCAAATTGTAACTCCTCTAACCCTTGATCTCCCTTAAGTGACTCTTCACTTACCCTTGAGATCAACGGTCACGACTTAATCATTTGTTGAGGTCACTTAAGTTAATAAAGTGACCCATAACATCATAAAGTCACTTTTACATTTCAAAATTAAAAGACTCAACTTTATAAAATCACTTTATAAAGTCACTAGGAGAAAATTTGCTTGGTCACTTCCGCATGCTGAGTGCTGCCAATGCAGAAGTAGCTCCAAGCTACCAAATTTCAACATGAAAGTGGGTAAATCTCTTTGGGGAGTGAGATTCCTTATGTTGATGGGTCTCCTTCTGGAAGTGAGACCTTTTATTTCCTCCTTTAGCATGAGAAGCTAGGGATTGATCTTCATCCCTTGATAGTACTGCTTCTCGGTTAGCTACTCTTGCTTCTTCTTGAACACATTCTTCCCAAAGACCGTCAAATTGGATTTTCTCATTTCTTGCACAAATGGTTTGGATGAAGGCATCCCAAGGTCTTGTGATACCATTAAGAGTTGTCATTATGAGTTCATATTCATCTAGATTGTCTCCAATTGCTTCTAGTTGTTCCTTGAATTGAGAAATCCTAGAGAAATAGTCATGGACTGTTTCTCCTTTCTGCATCCTTGTACTTTTGAGTTGGGTTTTCAGATTCATCTTTCGGTCGATGTTCTTTCCTTCATACATTTTGGTTAGGGCATCAAACATATTTTTTGGAGTGTTCTTAGAGGCCACTTGAGGGATCAAGTGATCTTTAATAGAGTCTGCAATGATTCTTTTGGCCCTAACCATATCCTTCTTGTACTTTTCTTTAGTTGCATCTTCTTCAGGTTCCGATACATTTTCCTTTATGAATTTTGCAAGATCATTCTCTTCAAGAATGAGTGCAATCCTATACTTCCAGGCACAAAATTTTTCTACACATTCTAACTTGTCAACAAGCTTGGTGCTTGCAGACATCTTGACTTGGAGCTGGGAAAATGAAAAAAAATTGAAAGTGCTGAGAAATTAAATATGAACTTACCAGGAGGTGCACTTGGCTGAGGCGAGTAGGCTGGTGCAATCTGTTTTCAGAAAATCCAAATTTTACCCCTTGAAAATGAGCCTACGAAAAACTGGACTGGTACTTCTGGTACTGGTTATGGTTTCCTGGTACCAACCAAAACTAGGGTTTCACTTTTCGGAGGCTCTGGCCACTGAAAAGGTGCGCTCAAGCTACCAATGAGTTCGCTAGGCTAGGGCGCACTTCTCTAGATGGTTTTTAGGATGAAATTCTTTTCCAACAAAAGCCCTAATTTTCTTGTATGACAATAATGACATTTTTGATTATCTAGTGAAAGGTGCTCTCTTCAGCTTAGCTCTGATACCATGTTAATTTTAGAGTTGCTATTAAGTTCTTTTCAATTTACTAGACAATAATAGCATAAGCAAGATCACTGAGAGAAACAAAATCACAAGATACACAACATTTTATCCTGGAAAACCCTCATGGGGAAGAAAACCCAACAAAAATTTCTTTAATGTAGATTTCCAATACAATGCCAAGATAAAAGACCAAACACTAGAGAATATCCAAGACTGAGAAATTCCCCTCTCTCTCCTTCCTCTTCCAACTGCAACTATCTCCAAGCTTGTGCACTAGATGAATGAGTTGAGTGAGTGAGCTAATGAGGTGCCATCCTCTCTTATTTATACTAGTTGAGGAGCTCTAGGGTTGTGCCTCTTCATTAGGTAGGGCTGACTTCTCCAACTAGTGGCTAAAACCACTTTAATTAGCCCTAGGGGCCGACCTCTCAATTAACATGTTATAATTAGGGTTTGACCAATCCACAAAAGGGGATTTGGTCATACATAAGCCCCGACATGATCAATCCACAAAAGGGGATTGATCTATAAGCAAATGACTCAATAATAAATAAAATATTCTTCGCAGTTACAATATTTCAACAATTAGCACTTCCAATGACCGCTATTGCTTCCAGAATGCATTGGTTAGCAATGAAGTGAGGTATTTGTATGTAAGGATATGCTACATTCAACAACTTTAAAGCTCCCAGTAAATGGTCCTTACTGCTCTTATCATTGGGCTCCAAATAGGCAAGGGAATTCACATTAGAGTGGCGTAGAGCATCGAAGAGATAGTAATACACTCTGTCCATGGTAGAGCCTATGGGAGAAACGAGGCCTTGCAACCTTCAGAGTATGACATCCACCAGATCATGAGATAGATGTTATGATCGGTATATTATTACAATGATGAGTGTTATAT
>ML777330.1:180403-212237 GCA_009831015.1 Picea engelmannii | reverse complement strand
TATGGAAGAATGTCTTCTCGATGTTGTCCAAACATCAACACCTCTATCATGAGGGTTTTATGTACATGTGACATCATTTGATTATGTTTTGACTTAGTCTCCTTCTCTGTGTGGATTACAAGTCTTCTTTCTTAGTCTCCTAGGAAAATTTTAGAGAGAGAATTAATAAAGAATGAGAAGGATGTAGAAGCCTCCTTTATAAATAGAGGCTCTCCTCTCATTCCAAATTTTTGTAAACAGTTGGATATTTTATGTGACTATAATTAATATTCAATATTCCTTTTGAGGTTTTGGTGTCAATTCTTGGAGCTTTCTCTTTCTCAGTTATCTTCGTAGTGTTGGAATACTGAGAGGTGGGGGGGGGGGGTGAATCAGTATGGGAACTTTTTACCACTTTCAATTACAATATATAAACTTCAACTTTATCACCAATATTTCATTTTTGATTGCATTCAATATATCATGTGCATATAACCATAAACAATGCCATTCAACAACATCACATCAAATACAAAGTACACCATAATTTACATGGAAACCCAAATGGGAGAAAACCATAGATTATTTTCTTATATATCAAAAGAATACATTCATAGGAAGCACCAAATTCCAAATTCTCTAGCACCAACTGGAAGGAGGCTCCAACCCCCTGTTTACAGGCTCCAACCTGAAGGAAGCTACAACTCCCTGAATTCTCTAGCTACAATTGGAAGAAGGCTCCAACCTGAAGGAAGATCTAACTCCCTGTATTCTCTAGCTCCAACCAGAAGGAGGCTACGACCCCCTGATTTACAAGCTCCAACCTAAAGGAAATTCCAACTCCTTGAGTTCTCTGGCTCTAACTAGAAAGAGGCTACAACCCCCTGTCCTTGCCCCATCCCGCCTCCCTGAAATATAAGTGCAGACTCAACATGTCACTACCACTGATACTGTCGTTGCCATTGTCTCATCAACCTATAATCAACATGTCATCCAACCTGTCACTGTCACTGTCACTGTCACATCAACCTGTAACTACCACTGTCTTTGTCACTATAACTAATATACCATCATCAATCTCTGTGTCTCAACCATCTACTAAAGACCTGTACCATATCATGCATCAACTCTGAACCAAAACTTGTACCATACCATGCATCAACCATGTACCAAAACCCGTACCATACCAAGCATCAACACATGTACCATATCATGCATCAACCATGTACCACAACTTGTACCATACCATGTACCAACACATGTACCATATCATGCATCAACCATGTATCAAAACTTCAAACCATGTGCTTCAAGCATGTGCCAACATCCATAAACCATGTACCATGAGATGTGCCTCAAGCATATACCATATCACTCATGATATGTCTCAATCATGCCATACACCATGTACCATGATGTGCCTCAACCAAGTACTATAATATGTGCCTCAAGCATGTGATAACATCACCATGACATCTACCAAACCAAATACCAAGATAGCCAAAATATACTTATAATAATGTATCATATCATCACAAAGGTGTACCATATCATGTACCATCATCATCAAGACATGCTTCAAGCATGTGCCATAAACATTACCCTCAATAAATGATCCGGATTATTATCATGCTTAACACATAAGCACAAGGAACAATAACATAGATATGGTAAAACTGGCTTCTATTCAATAAGGAAATATGTTGAAACTGTAAAATCCAGACTATAAACAAGCTTGCTAGAATGGTGGTGGCTTATCTCTGAGAAGAGATGTGATGGCTGCACTCATTCGCAATAAAATGGTTACAATGAGGCTCTCCAAGATTTTTTACAATAAACAGGAATGCCAAAACCCTATACATCCAAAAACCTAACCCTAGGAGATGAAGCGCCAAAAGTTGCGTGGGCCCTGTTGGGTTAAGTTAGTACATCAACTTCCCAGGGTCGTAAATTTTGCATACAATCTTCGTTTTAGGTGCATGATAGCCCATTGGAAAGATATATCCAAGGAATACACATGTTGTTGTCAGACTTTGATTCTCTCTACAATTTGATTGTGGCGAGCCCTAAAAACGTTGTCTAGGGCCTCAAAACGACCCCGAAAGTCGGGGACTTTGAAACTAGAAAAAAATTGTCAAACTAGAAAATTGCCAAAATGAGTCAGTTGGAATAAGTGGGAGGCCATCGGAATCCATTTGGATCAATCCTCCCCCCTTAGGAAGCAATGGTCTCCATTGCATTGAGTTCCCTCATCATAAGAGGAAATTTCTGCTGAATTTGGCCCCGGGTGAGCCACTTGCCTTGGTGTAGGAGCTGCCCTGCTTTGACAACTTAATAAAGTTGGATCCTTTGTCGACGAGTACCCTTGACCTGTGTGTCCACAATTTGATCACTGGATTCCTGTTGCATGCAGTCAGGGTTGAGATCTGTTGGTGTCAATTGTTTTGTTATCTCTAAGGTGTCCAATAATGGTGGAATATATGGCCGAAGGAGATCCACGTTGAACACTAGGTGCAGGCCAAGGAAAGGGGGAATGTTGAAATAAAAAACATTGTCACTCATAACCTTGGTGATGGTTTAAGGTCCATAACGGAGTGGGTGAAGCTTCCGATGGGGCCCTGTAAGGCGTTCTTTCTGCAAGTGCAACCAAACTTTGTCTCCCACCTGAAACTTATGTGGCACCTGATGTTGATCATGGCGCTGCTTGTACTTGGCATTGGACTTTTGTAAAATATCTTGACCCTGTTGGCAGATGTGTTGGATTCGCTTAATGAACCGGGTGGCTTTGTCATCTTCAGTTCGAGCAGGTGACGAGTCGGCTGGGGTGGCCGCAAGGGGCAAGGCAACATCCATGGAACCCAATGGTTGGAATCCCAACCCCACCTGAAATGGGTTGTGGCCAGTTGAGCTATGTAGGGCTCAATTGTAGCTATGCTGAACATAAGGAAGAATCTCATCCCATGGGCGGGGGTTCTTGGAATTGTACATGCACATGATATGCATGATCATCTGATTGACGACCTCAGTTTGGACCTCTATCTGGGGGTGGAAGGAAGTGGATTTGGTGATCTTGGTGTCCAACAATGACCAGAGGCTCGACCAGAATGTGTTGAGGAACCGATTGTCCCGATTTGAGACAATGGTTTGTGGGATTCCAAAATGTACCCATACTCGTTCAAAGAAGAGCTTGGCAGTAACCTCTGCTATAATGCTCTTCTTGCAAGCGACCATAATCCCCATCTTGGAAAAATGACCAACAACCACAAAAAAACATTCATTTCCCCTCCTGGTGGACGGAAGGCTCGACATGTAGTCCATTGAGATGGATTCCCATGGCCTGTCAGGAGTAGGCAGAGGGGTGTACAAGCCCTATTTTTTAGTGGTCTATTTGGAAATAACATAGGAAGTGTAGGACCTGATATACTTGCTGACATTCTGTCGAAGTTTCGGCCAATAGAAATGTTTCTGCAACACTTCCACTGTCTTTTCGACGCCGAAGTGTCCTGCCACCCTATTATAGTGGGATTCCCAAATTAGCTTTGCTCGCTCGCTTGATGGAATGCAGAGATGGCCCAGATGGTACAACAACCTGTCTTAAAGATGGAAATTAGCGACAACTGAGTTTGCACCCAAAATTTGGTAGGTGGTGGTGAAGTCTAGGTCTATCTCATAGAGGTGGGGCCATCCAGAGGTCTCGTGGGCACAAGAGTCTAGGAATGTGGTGAGTTCCGCGACTCGAAGTTGGCTGAGGCAATCAACGACTCGGTTGGTACTTCTTGTTTTATACTTGATGTTGAGGTGGAGCTGCTGTAAGTATGTGGACCACTTATGATGGCAGTCATTCTACAATTTTCCTTGTGTCTTCATGAATTGCAGTGGCTTATGATAAGTGTGGATGACTGTCTCCTTCCCAAGAATGTAATGTCTCCACTGGCGGCAAGCTTGCACAATGGAGTACATTTCTTTATCGTAAGTAGGGTACTTACGGACAACATCTGATACTGTCTCACTATGATAGGCCATGGGGTGGCTGTGCTGAGTGATAACTGCACCCACAACATAATCTGAAGCATCTGTCTTGATCTCAAAGGGTTGTTGCAGGTCTGGTAATGAAAGCACTGGGGTTGAGCAAAAGCGTTGCTTCAAATCATCGAACGGTTGCTGTTGGGAAAGGCCCCATGCAAATTTTGTCTTACCACCACCCCTGGTTACTTGGCTGAGGGCCCATGCAATATGGGAGAATCCCAACATGAACCTGCGATAGAAATTGGCAAGGCCCAAGAAGCTCCGAAGCTCAATGAGTGTGGTTGGGGCTGGCCATTCACGGATGACCTAGATCTTGGCTGGATCCACATGCACACCATGTTGATCAATGATGTAGCCTAGGTATTGGACCCTTTCCATGCCAAATGAGCATTTTTCCAAGTTGGCATATAGCTTGTGTTGTTGCAGGGTGTGCAAAACCTACTGAATATGCTGCACCTGTTCCGCCCAAGTCTTGTTGTAGATGATGATGTCATCTAGATACACCACTACAAAATTATTGGTGAAAGGTCGCAGGATATCGTTCATCATCATCATGAAAGTTGTTGGATCATTTGTCAAACCAAAGGGCATGACCAACCATTCAAAAAGACCTTCTTTTGACTTGAAGGCAGTCTTCCATACATCTGTCTGTTTTATTGGGACCTGGTGGTAGCCAAACTTCAGATCAATCTTACTGAAGTATTTGGCCCCCTTGAGCTGATCAAGGAGATCGTCGATTCGGGGAATTAGGTTCCAATTCCTGACTATGATTTTATTTAGGGCTCAGTAACCAATGCAGAGTCGCCAGGTCCCGTCTTTCTTCTGCACCAACAAGATTGAGCTCCCACAAGGTGATGAACTGGGACAGATGTTCCCCTTGTGGAGAAGTTCTTGGATCTGTCACTTGATCTCCTCATTCTTTAACAGAGAGCGGCGGTAGACTGGCCCATTGGGTAGTGGTGCATCGGGGGTTAAATCAATGGGATGCTTGACCTGACGATGTAGAGGTACCCCGGTAGGTGAGGAGAAGATATCTGCGTATTCTTCCACGACCTTATCCACTTGCTTTGCTGTGTGGATAGGCCAGTCGTGGAGGATCTGGATGTGGCTGCAATCTTTCGCTCATTTTGAGAGAGAATCACAAAGAAGACAAACTTCTCGGTCTGAGAGATGACCTTCCTGCATTGCTTGGAAGAGATCAAGGAAATAGCACTAGGTGGGACTGCCTCGGGTATCCTATACAATTTCCTATCCAAAGTAATAATAACATTGCGAGGTCTAGACTCATATACAACATGACGTTTCCATAAATAAGGTTGGCCCAAAAGAACATTACAAACTTCGAGAGGAGCAACATCACACAATACCTCATTTTTGAAGGGCTTGATGCCGTATGACATGCGACACTGTTGGCTGATGCGAAGATCACTTTCTTGGCAGAACCATCCAATGGTGTAGGGTTGCAGGTGTGGTGTTGTCGGTAGGGATAGCTGCTTGATGACCTCTGCTGAGATGAGGTTCTTTTGGCTACCGCTATCAAGGATAAAGTGCAGTGGGGTGCTTTTCACCCACATCTGTGAATGAAAGAGGCACTCACCTTCCTCTGACTCGTCTAGTTCACCGGGCTGGATCTTGGTGGTAGCAACGATGGCACTAGGTTCTGTCTCCCCCTTTCTGGTTCTAACTCAAAGTGGGAACCCACATCTTATTCAGAGGATTTCACCTCAGCCACCAATGATTTCTTTGAGCGACAATCAACAATGTTATGTCAGGAGATCTTATGGAAGTTGCACCATTTCCCGGTATCTTTGTTTGTCTTTCTGGTGTCCTCTTCTTGCGGCTTAGACTGGTTTTCCTGAGGCTGTCCATCTTTGTTCTATCATTTTTTCTACGAGTTGGGGCTTCCCTTTCCTTGATTTTTTTGTGAGGGGTTCCCAGGCCAAAATTGCTACGTCTTTTGTTTAAGCTTCTGCTCGATTTTGACAACATATCGATAGCCAGTGCCCAAGGATGAGATGTCAAGAAAATCCATTTCGGCCTAGATGTATCTATGTAGATGATCCAAAAATGATCCAGAGAAGACTAAGGATAACTCATAATTCGCAGAAGCAACTCATGAATCTCAGAATGGCCTCAACAGATATAGAAAGGGAAAAAATTCAAAGTCCTCAAAATTCAGTTAAATCGACATCATCGCGAAGAGCACGTCGCAAGATTTCCAATGGGGTAAATGACTCGTCAAATAGAGTTACGGATTGAAAGATATTCATGGTTAAAGTTTTAGTCAACCTAGCCCAATCAGCAGGGCTGAGTCAACATCTGTACTGTTGATGTTAGCATCAATACATATGACGTCAACGTCTGTACAATGTATGTGGCACACACAAAGGGAGACACGTGTCATGCTGACGTCAGCATGGTGACATGGAAGCACCAGAGGCTGCCTCATGTCACTCGTTTTCGACATTTTCAGGTCAAATTGTGGACCAATGAGGAAGTGCTATGTGGCAGTCCATACAACCACGTGGCAGACCGTACATGACGTGGCAGGTGACGTGGGAGGCTGACATGGGAGGTGATGTGGCAGGTGACTGTGCAAGTGGTTGGCGTGGACCAATGGTTGGCTGCCACGTGGCAGTGGGAAAATGCCCAATGAGGGCTCGAAACAGAATTTTCAAAAATAAAAAAAGGGGCCCATCAAATCTAGTGGAGTCCCGCCAAATCTGGCTGCTAAACTACAACTCCGACGAATCTAAACAAAAAAATCCAAAATTGGCAATAGTTCCAAACACACATATATATATATATAACAATAAAACCAAAAGGGGAGGCCCACGAGCTCGACCTCGAGACCTCCCTCTATCCAACGCCTTACAATAGCATTTTCCACCGTTGGGCCAAGAACTCCGTTGGTTAGTCCACTTGACACTTCACTTAAATGCTGAGTCTACCCACAGACGGGAGGAGGGCACTCGACGGTAGGATCGAGCAAGGTTTTCGAGACGCAGTACAAAGAATTAATTGCAGGGAGCAGGCATGAAAATCGAGACGAGATTTCTCAAGGGCTTGGAAGTGCTAGAGTTGGATTGAGGCACAAAGATAGTCATTTTTGGATAATTCGACGCCATGGATTCAATGGTGCTTTCTGTTTTCTGATCTGAGCAAAACTTCTGCAACTTAATTCCAGAATGATGTATACTTATGTAAATTTCCAAATTCTTTTGCTAAGTTAATAAAAAGGCCTACCCATTTGAGAGCAGAACCCAGAGACACAATTCACCAGGGACGAATTCCATTATCAAGTTTTTGTGTTCAGATTTGATGCTTATGTCTTTTCATTATTGAGCTTTTCCTTCTTTATGGTGCACTTTTCCTGGATCATGTTGGTATCAAAGCAATCATTTTTGACTTGAATTGTTGAGTGTGAATGCTTACTAGGGCTAAGCATAAGCAAGGTGAAGGAAATCTTAAGACTTTAATCCCAAAGTTGGTGGTGCAACCCGAAGGAAGAAAATGGCAGAAGAGGACAAGTGTGATGAATAGGAGAAAAACTTCCATCAGGTCTTTTATCGCATGTCATAAATGGTCGAGCGAATGTATGGAGATTATGAGAAGAGGATGAAGAAGAAAGGGAAGAAAAAGGAAGCACAAGTTGATGATAATGCTTCGGTAAATCAAGGCGCTGGAGGAGACCCTCATGAGACTCCATCTTCAACATCAAGTTCTAGCTCTTCTTCCTTTGAGCATTCTCATCATTCTAGCCATAAAGCTTCTTTTAAGAAACCATTATTAAAATTTGATGTAAAATTTGCTTTACCTATGTACTTAGGTCATATTGTAGGAGGAGGACAATTGAAAATTGATCCTTCCAAGATTGATGTAATTGTAAATTGGCATGAGCCTAAAAGTGTAACTGAAATACAAAGCTTCTTAGGCGTAGTCCAATATTGGAGGAGATTCATTTCAAACTTCTCCTTTATAGCAGCTCCTTTGCATGCCTTAATGAGTGTGAAGAACACTTTTCAGTGCGGAGGAAAGCAACGAAAAACTTTCGACACTTTGAAGGAAAAGATCAGTACTGCACTAGTATTAGCACTGTTGAATCTTCAACAACCCTTCGAGATCGAGACAGATGCCAATGGATACGCCATGGGTGCAATATTGATGCAATATCGTAAGCCTATCTGTTACCACTCTGAAACATTTAACCAAGCTGTTGTTAACTATCCTACATATGATAAAGAGTTGTATGCATTAGTTCAAAGTGTAAATAAATGGAAACACTACTTGTTAGGGAAGGAAACAATCATACATACAGATCATCAACCCTTATAGTATCTCCAAGCACAAACCAAACTGGAACAATCTCGACATTACAGATGGATGGGTTTCCTACAACAATTTCATTTGGTAATCAAGTACAAAAAGGGCATAGGTAACAAGGTAGCTGATATGCTTTCTAGACCTCCTATTGCTGCTTTTATTATTTTGAATAATGCTTCTTTATCTCATGATAGCTATGTGGAACAATATGCCATTGATGAAGATTTTAAAGAAGTATATGAGAAGCTAACCCATGGTGCATAGGTAGAGAACTATTGTTTGCAGGGAAAACTACTCTACCATCTCGGAAATCTATGTATTCCTACAAGTAAATGAGTCCATGTAATACAAGAAGCTCACACTTCTCTTGTGTCTGGGCATTTTGGGGTAGGAAAAAATATGGCTCATCTGCAAAGGTTTTGTTACTGGCCTCAGATGAAAGCAATTGTAACTAAATATGTAAAGGGGTGTGTGACGTGTTCTACTTGTAAGCTCACTAATAGAAAACTGAGGCTATACTCACCACTGCATGTTCCATCCCATCCATGGGAAAGTATCTCCATGGATTTTGTAGGGGGTTTACCAATGTCGAAAAGGGGTCATGACTATTTGTATGTTGTAGTGGATATGTTCAACAATATGTGTATTTTAATGCCATGTAAAAAGAAGATCACTGTTGAGAAGACTGCTAATCTCTTCTTTTAGTATGTTTGGGTTCACTTTGGGTTATCCACATCCATTATCTCGGATCGAGATACTCGATTCCTTGGGGATTTTTGGACAAGTTTGTGGAGAATGATGAACACCAAGTTGAAGAGGAGCACTGCTTTCCATCCATAGACCGACGGATATACAAAGGTTGTTAACAGAACAATGGTACTTTTGCTTTGAGACTACTGGAACAAGCATCCCAATTTATGGGATGAACATATACCTTATGTACAACATGCTTACAACTGAGCCTTACATTCCTCCACTCAATATTCGCCTTTTGAGACATGTTTTGGGTATTTACCTAAAGTTCCTTTGGACTTGATGTATGGGAGAGATGCCAATTCAAATGAAGAAAGAAATGAAGACAGAGCCCGCAAGTTCATCCAGAGGATCCAACAAGTACACCATGCAGTCAGGGAACAATTGGAGAAAATTCAAGCACAGTATAAAGCTCGACATGAAAAATAGAGGGTTGATCATCGGTTCCAGGTTGGAGACCAGGTATGGCTTCACATCAGGAAGGAAAGATTGAAGGGTGAAGGCAAGAAACTCAAGCCCATCCATTATGGACCCTTCACTATTTTGGAGAAAAGTGATACCAATGATTTTCGTCTAGATTTTCCACCTTATATGCAGATCTACTTAGTTGTAAATGTGGAGAACTTGAAACTTTTTGAGTGTCCCATGATCATGGATGAGGGCGAGGAAGTTTCAATACCTTCAATTGATGAGTTTGCTCCTGATTACTTGGATGAGTTAAAGGAAGATATAATCCTGGACACAAGGATGAGGACTTCACGTAGGGGTGATATTGATTATCTTCAAGTAGGTTTAAAGGACACACATCCAAGCAAGGCAAAGTGGATTGAGAAGTACAAGGTGAGAGAACTCTTCCCTCAATTATTTGTTGATTGATGAAAGCTTTTGATGGTCCAAAAAGCTCTCAGTGGGAAGGAGTGATCCAAAAAGGATCAAGAGAAGACTAAGGATAACTCAGAATTCGTAGAAGCAACTTAGGAATCTCAGAATGGCCTCAGCAAATAGAGAAAGGGAAAAAATTCAAAGTCCTCAAAACTCAATGAAATTGGCATTATCACAAAGAGCACATCCCAAACTTTCCAACGATGTAAACGACTCGTCAAACAAAGTTACAGATCGAAAGATATTCACGGTCAAAGTTTTGGTCAACCTAACCTAGTCAGCAGGGATGAGTCAACATCCGTACTGCTGATGTCAACATTAGTATGGATGATGTCAACGTCCTTACAGTGTACGTGGAACATGCAGAGGGTGACGCATGTCATGCTGACGTCAACATGGTGATGTGGTAGCACCAGAAGCTACAACATGTCAGTCGTTTTCGACATTTTCGAGTCAAACCGTGGATCAATGAGGAAGTGCCACGTGGAAGTCCGTACATCCATGTGGAAGACCATACGAGATGTGGCAGGATGACATGGCAGGTGATTGTGTAAGTGGTTGGCATGGGAAAATGGTTGGCTGCCACGTGGCGGTGGGCAAATGCCTAATGAGGGCCTGAAACCGAATTTTCAAAAATAAAAAAAGGGGCTGGCCAAATCTAGCAGAGTCCCATCAAATCTGGTGGCCAAACTACAACTCCGACAAATCTAAACAACAAAATCCAAGCTTGGCAATAGTTCCAAACACACACGCGTGCGCGCACGCGCGTGCACACACACACACACACACACACACACACACACACACACACACACATATTGTTATAACAATAAACCCAAAAGGGAGGTGTAACACCCTGTTTCCCCTAGTCTGTAAAAATAACTATACTGGCCAAGTATTGTGGCAAACTCATAAATGTGAATGTGTGATGTGAATGGACCTTGTGAAAAAGGTCGATGAATGTAAATAATATTATGAATATATATATATATATATATTGCAGGACTGCTGAGAGGGGGATGTGCTGAAAAAGAGACCACGATGGCTGAAGAAAGGTGGTCGAAGGCACCTGGAATGGTGGCGTTAACTTCCACCGAAACCAATATCGTATTTGGACTTCACTGGCCCGGAGAACCAAGAGCGGCTTGCTGGCCCCGAAATGAATTACTCGCCAGGTTGGTAGGTGAAGAGGCTCCTCATGAATTAATGAGGGATGGGGGTGAACCGGCCATCTATAGAGTCCTCAGACCTGACCACCGCGAGGAAGATCGTGCCACACACAACCTCGCCGAAAAGAGAAAAGGTAGGAAGAGTGTGCAATCAAGGGGCATACGCGAGGGAAAGAGGAAGAGAGATTGAAAGAACTCTGGAAAAACTACAGAGTGAGTGATAGCAGAGAAGGAGGAGAGTAACCTTTGTTCTCGGTCACTGGCGAACAGAGACTCAGTATCGCAACATCGTGGTCTCAACTCGGGGGTGGCTAGTGGTAAATCCATTCGGAATCGCTGAGCCTACGGTTGGGTAGAAACGAGCACCCCTCTCAGCAGTTGCATCACCTGGTTTTTTTCTGATAAGTGTTATATCTTGTATATTGAAATTTATATGCTGACATGTATGTTCATAGTCTGTGCAATTATGAATGGTTTCAGTATAAGACTGTTTGCATGGTGTTTTGATCAGAAATGATGGCTGCATGTTTTTATTGGAAAGACCACGTATGGATTATGTTTATATATATATATATATATATATATATATATATATATATGATGATGATGAACTAATACAGATTTTCAAGTCTGCTCTCGAGAGATTTGTTCCTGTGTTTGTCCTACCTGATGCCTTGGATAGATTTCCCCATGAAGGCACCCTTTTGAGACCACTCCCTTACCTTCGAGAAGACCTTCCATTCAGGTCTTCAAAACCTGGTGTAAATTACCTGAGGACCCAAAGGAGGATGTTATAGTTTGAGTCTTAAAATCTTGTACGAGGGAGAATGGTCCTCGTAGACCTCAACATTTCGGCATTTTGGTACCCGGAATATCCAAGGGCGAGTCCCCTTGCACTCGTAAGTCCCGAAACCCCGACCCGCGAAATCCCAAAATGGAAGCTTGTGGATAAATATCGATTGACGGACGAGATCCTGTCGGAAGATTTGAGGTCAGTCGCGACCGTTAGATTGGAGGAAGAAACGAGGGCGTTAATGCCTCAACCCCCTTTCCTTTTATCTTCGTAAGTAGCGAAGAAATCGGGACCGTAGATCCCCAGGGTTTGTGGGAGTATTTGGACCGTCCATTTATAGGACATGTGGCTGCCGGTAAGTGTTTCGGCGTTTCGGTACCTAGGAAGACAAAGGGGAAGAACCCTGATCATCGCGAGTTACGAAACCCCGATAATTGAAACCCCGAAATAGTTTAAGGAATGGATGAGATAGGATAGTTCAGCATTTCAGTACCCAGGAAAACCTAGGAGTGAGACTTCTTGTCATTACCCATCGTGAAATCCCGAAGTATGAGATCCGAAAAAGGTCTAGCATGGGTAAGCCTTGGTGTTTCAGTGTTTTGGGAACCGAGAAACCCAAGGGTCAGTCTTCTTGTACACGTCAGTCCCGAAATCTCGATGGGTGAAGTCCCGAAAGAACAATATGCGGAGAGGTTACAAGACTTTGGAACTTCGAAAATCAGAATGCTCAAGGGCGTACTCCCTTATACTCGCATCTCCCGAACTCCCGACTTGCGAAGTCCTGAAATGGCTTAACACGGACGGTATTTGGTGTGTCGGTGTTTCGGCACCCGGGATACCTGATAGTAAGTTTGCTTATGCTCACCAGTCCCGAAAACCCGGTCTGCGAATTCCCGGAATGGACTGAGCGACACATATATACAACTATACGTATGTTAAGGTTTCAGAGTTTCGTCTCTCGGGAAACCTAAATGCGAGACCTCTTGTCGTCGCATATCCCGAATTCCCGATGGCGGAAATCCTGAAACAGGGAAGTATGTTTAGAGTTAGTAATTCGGAGTTCAGCTCCCGGAAGACCCCGATGTGAGACTTTCTGTCATTGCATCCCCCGAACTCCTGACTTGCGAAATCCCGATAGGCGAAGTCCCGAAATGGATTCGCACACATGGTTTTGGTGTTTCGGCTTTCCGGTGCCTGGGACTCTCAAGGGTCAATTTTCCTCGTAATTCGCTAGCTGCGAAATTCCGATGGATGAAACCTCAAAATGAACAAGGGAATACCTGTATCACGATTTCCCATATCGCGAAAGTCGATGAGTACCCTCTGATAAGGCCTGTGGCCATAATTATCGATCAGATGAGTGCGGACAAGGGATGACAGGATCTGTATCAGGTCCTGTAGGGACTCGGGGAAATTATATCCCTCGGAGAAAAGAAGAAAAGGCCGAAATTTTTTAAATTTCGTAGTGGGTGTGTTATAGGAGGCCCGCGAGCTCGACCCTGAGACCTCCCCCTATCCAACGCCTTATAATAGCATCCACCACTGTTGGGCCAATAGACTCTGTTGGTTAGTCTGCCCGACACTTCACTTAAATCTTGAGTCTGCCCACAGACGGGAGGAGGGCGCTCGATGGTATGGTCGAGCACGAATTTTGGGACACAATACAGAGAATTAATTGCAGGGATCATGCACAAAACTGAGACGAGATTTATTAAGGGTCTAGAAGTGCCAAAGTCATATTGAGGCGTGGAGATAATCATTTTTGGGTAATTCGATGCCACAAATTCAATGGTGCTATATGTTTTCTGATTTGAGCAAAACTTCTGCAGCTTAATTCTTGAATGAGGTATACTTATGTATTTTGCCAAATTCTTTAGCTGAGTTAATAAAAAGGCCTACCCATTTGAGAGCAGTTCCCGGATATGTAGTCCACCAGGGACGAACTCCGTTATCAATTTTTTGTGTTCGTATTTGATGCTTATGTATTTTCATTATTGAGCTTTTCCTTCTTTATGGTGCACTTTAATTTATGCTCATTTAATACAATTCTTTATAAGTCACTTCGATGAAAAGATCCCAGATCAACAAACCACCGCGATACTTGAGCACCAGATGTTGCTCATAATCTTTGATACCCAGCTTAGTGCACAAGGTATGGAAGATATTTGTGAACTCTTGCACTACTTGGATTCTTTCTTGCTGCAATGTGGTCCATTTTGTATACAAGTCGTCATAACTTCCGACAAGGTAGTATTATTCTTTAATAACATCCCTGAAGGACTCCCAAGTGATTGTGACTGTAAATAATGAGGGTTCCTCTATTTCC
Source organism: Picea engelmannii (assembly GCA_009831015.1). Lineage (NCBI taxonomy): Eukaryota > Viridiplantae > Streptophyta > Pinopsida > Pinales > Pinaceae > Picea > Picea engelmannii. Next base: position 197,986 of record ML777330.1, on the reverse strand, counting down.
TTTTGCTCACATAAAGTTTCCCACCAATCTTTGAAATGGGGAATGGCTTTGCGGAGCACAAAAGTTATCTTTTCTCTATTCGAAAAGTTATGGACAAAAAAATACCCTTCTAGTAGATTCAACCATTTATCTACAATATCTGCATCTATTTGACCTTCAAATATAGGAATATCAAAGTTTATTTGTACCTTGAAAGGGGTGGCACCTCCGCTAGAGGAAGATGCGTCGCCTGTTGGTAGTCGCCGAAGGATTTGCACAAAACTATCCATCATATCGTTCCTTTGTTGCGTGAGGGATTCCTCGAGCAACATTTTGAAAGGATCTCATATCCCGTCGTATTTATTTTCTCCCGCCATGAGAGGTCGCTTGGGCGTGTGAGAGCTTTTGTCCTCAAGAGAAATAAGCTCGAGACTCAATTCTTTGTACCCTGACTTTGTCGGGGACATGCATTAAGAATGACAAGGAGCAGACCGCTCTGATATCACTGATCTGGATTTTACGAGCAAAACAAAATGAATATAGATTATTATTATGCTTAACACATAAGCACAAGGAACAATAACAGAGATACAATAAAATTGGCTTCTATTCAATAAAGAAATATGCTAAAACTGTAAAATGCAGGCTGGAAACAAGCTTGCTAGAATGGTGGCGACTTATCTCTGAGAAGAGATCTGACGGCTGCACTCATTCGAAAGAAGATGGTTACAATGAGGCTCTCCAATCCTTTTTACAATAAACAGGAATGCCAAAACCCTAGACATCCAAAAATCTAACCCTAGGAGATGAAGTGCCAAAAGTCATGTGGGCCTCGTTGGGGTAAGTTAGTACATCAACTTCTTGGGGTCATAACTTTTGCATACGATCTCCGTTTTAGGCGCACGATAGCTTATTGGAAAGGTCTATCCAAGGACTACAGGTTCTTGACTACGCCACTAGTGTACCGGACTGTCTCATTGGTGTAGAAACAACTCGACATACTAGACCATCTCATTGGAGTAGCCTATAGCTTGACATATAGCCTACAACTTGGCATGAAGCCTACAACTTGGCACAAGGCCTACAACTTAGCATGAAGCCTACAACTCAGCACAAGGCCTACAACTTGACACAAAGGCCTACAACTCAACACGAAGCCTACAACTCATTAGAGAACACTAGAGCTACACTTCGTAGTGTGTGTCACCATCATCATCATGGGTTATACCCGCATGATGTGCTCACCCATGGCTACACCCATGTTGTGAGTATCATCATCATATGGTAGCAATCTGGCATCAAAACATATCATCACAATATCCATAAGCCTCATTTAGCTATATTAATGATCCATCTCCACCACCATGTGTCTAGCACCTCGAGTCATTCTTGTCCCATGACAAGAATCATGACCTCATCAGAGCCACTTTCACCTCATAGTTGATCCTCTCATATGATCACTCCGTGAACGCATTTAGTTCGATGTTATCAGACACATGTGTCTAGCACCTTGGGTCATTCTTGTCCCACGACAAGAATTATGACCACATCAGAGCCATAAACACCTCATGGTGATCCTCTCATAGGATAACTCCATGAATGCATTCAACTCTATGCTATCGGACATGTGGAATTGCACCTCAAGCACCTTGAGTCTTCAATTCGTCGAAGACTACGTCGGGGCACATCTACTCTGGATGTAGATGTTCCCTTTCTCCCCTGGTCTGCAACCCAGTTCTTGTGGAGATAGAGTCGGCTTGATGATTATCGGGGCTACTCACCTACTCGTGAGAGTTTCAAGGCCGGATGCAATTCACACATAGGAGATCTAGCAACAACTCGAATCTTCAGTTCTACAAGGATTACATTTGGGCCTATTCCCACATGATCAAGTCCATCTTATCAATCTTGGAATATCGGCACGATGCTGCAATCATCAATACCCCCCCCAGGGAAACAATTGCATTCCTTCCAAGCTTGTCCCAAACAAAGGCTTAGTGAAAATGTCAACTATATGCTCATCTATGGATAAGTGATGGAGCCTCACTACTCCTTCCTGCACCATGTCTCTGATGAAGTCCTGCAATATCCTTTATCTCAAATTTTGAAGTCAACTCCCTCTATCCGAGAGAATCCTCAGGCCACGATTTCGTCTGATGCATGCCCCTTTGCATCTTGCAAATTATCACAAAACCTTGCTTCTTCCTAATCACTGACTCCCTCTGAGATTGACTCTCTCTCAAACTTATCTCTTATGACCTGCCCGAAACAAGAAACAAGAAAACAAAATCTCCATGACATCCTTCATGGAGTCTAGCTCAATAATCAAGAACATCTCCTAAAGGAGATCAACTTCATCTTGTAAATAATAAGCATTTACTAAGTGGTAATTGTATCAATACTCAAATGTTACTAAATATTTGACAACGATAGCAATAATAGAACTTAAAAGATTGCTATTGTCCTGAACTTAAAATATCAAACCTGGTATGCAAACCCGGAGTTTAGCTATGGTCCCGCTTGAGTTTCTTCTGAGACAAGTATTCTTTCCAACCTATCCCATGTACTTAAGATAATATGTTTTCTTGACAGAAATCCGAGTTAGAGAATATAATGCAAATAAACTCTAAAATCTCAAGATTAATCAATATAAAACTTTGACTAAATTCAACTTATAGATTTAACTTTGACCATAGGTTAGTATAATAATCATAACTTCAATAGATAAAAAATATAACTAGATGTTCATAAGATCACAATAATGCCATAACAACTAGAGACATATCAAAACAATCAAACCTGGAGTAAGATGTTCCTCCCTCTGGGTCTACGATTGTTGCTTGGACAAAAAATCCCTTCTCATGCAAAGACACCCTTAAGATAATGATGCAATTTAAACATATACAAGTACATACCTCCGGAAGCAGCGGTAAGCAACAACACCATTCAACAACAATGACAAGCAGTGACAACTTCAACTTGACAAATCAACAATCTGAGAACACCAATAGGTGCACTAGGATAGGGTGCATTGATCTAGGGAAAGATCAACCTCAACATCCTCCAATATATATTGGTCAACAATCTTGAGAAGGAAAATTGTGTAGCGACAAACTGCAGTGGAAACTACAACAAAAAGGATAGAAACTCTAAAAATTTAAACTTGTCAAAACTGCAATATGACAACACCAGGAGGTGCGTTGGGTTAGTGCACACTAGGATAACCAAAAATTAGTCCCAACACTTCACATAAATTTTCATTGCAACTGGTACTATGACTGGTGTTGGAACTACAACTAGTGTTGCAATTGGAACTGTAACTGGCACTGCAACTGGTGCCACAATTGGCTTGACAGAGAGTTGTGGATCTATCTTCTAGTGGTTAGATTGTTCCGAAGGTGGTGTGGGCTAATAACCTGTTAGAATAATGTTGATGTGCTCATTTCACCATAGACAATGCTACACCATTGTCACCCATCCATATGCATAAAGACACCCCTGAGCACCTTAACCTTTGACATAAATAATGATTCTGGGAAACCACACCATAACCCACAAATGACCAAGAGAGAGCGCACCTTCTCCAAAGGTAGCGCACACGATAAAGATACCAGAAAGACTAAACAAGAGAAAATTGCCCAATTGCAGCTGTTGCTGCTCCTCCAAACTTGTGCCTTGTTTTTGGTTTTCTGGGTGAGAGTGAGTGTACAAATGAGCCAAGATGTCCTATATTTATACTTATCTATCCAATGACTTTTCTGACTGGGCCAACCTGACTTTCTGGTAATTATATTTTTTGTTTATCTTTTTCATGTGGAGATGACTAGTCTTTCTAGAGGATAATACCTTAATATTATATATTCTGCTGAGACGACTTGTCTTCTAGGGTTTTCACACATCTGTTTAGGCTTTCTCTTGCTTCCAAAATATTCTATTCTAGTCAAAGGTTACATATGGAGGTTAATACCTCCCGCAACTACCATAATATGAACAATTGATTGAATAGAGACTACTAGTGGGATGCTTGGTAGTAAGGCTATATAATTTGACACTCTTCTTGCACATGAAAGTCTTAATAAGATGGGTTTCCCAAGGGACTATTTAGCAGAGAAGGGGATGCTTGGGCTCGGAAGGGTGAGTGCGGAAAGAAAAAGGTAACTTAAATGAATCTACAGTGAGAGATTCACGTAGCATGCTTGTTGGAATAAAAAAGGGCGTGTCAAACAGGACACTGAGATGAACTCTTTCCCATGGAATCCTTGTGAAGTAGAGAAATATTCATACACAAAAGTATTGGATTAGAATTTCATACATATTTTTTGTTATGAATATACATGCTTACATTATGGAATTGAAAATTCTTGTGAATGGGAGAATTGTTGCATAAAATGGCTATAACATGCATGCTTTCTTGATGATTATTATAGGCATAGTTAAAATGAAGACATTGTTTTATTCTTGGAAAGAAGAACATTGAGGATGATTCTATTCCAGGGGGAGGAATGTAATATATATGTTATATGAGTATCAACCACAATGTGTAGGTATATGGTAAGTTGGGTAAGTAAATTACCCTTTGATTATATTTGAGTTGACATTTAATAATATAAACTAATAAATAGGTGCACTTGGAGTTATATCTCCGGAGTACACCATGGGGGAAATGAACCAATGAGAGGGGAAACATGGGTGAGTCCAATAAATATTATTTTATTTGAGTTGACAAGTGTCTAGTTCCTAAAGATTTTATTTTATGTCCCCATGTGTTTATATCCAAAGTTTACAGAAGGGCACATATTCTTCATGCAAGCCTTGGGAGGGTTATTCTCTCAATCTTGGGGAAAAACCATGAATTCATTCTACCATTCACATATGATGGAGAGTTGACGATGGGTGTGATGGAATGTTGGTGCTAGAATATGCATGTTGCCATGAAAGATATGTTGCTACCATAGTTTTTCTACCTATATAGGCCATGAATGAGTTATGGGTAAAAGTTATAGTGATAATTCCTTAGTTTCCAACAATTGACATTTCCTGGCTAATTTGTGTTACAACAATGGATGGAAGTGGGATATCCCAAGGGACTGTTTAGTAGTGAAGGGGATTCCATTCCTTAAGTTGAACATGCTTGACTGAGAAAGAGACGCTAGTGAGTGGCATACCTACTGTAAAATAAATATGATGAAATGTTATTTCCCTGGCTAAGATGTTTATATAAGGGGATGAGTAAGTGGCATACCTACTGTAAAATAAATATGATGAAACGTTATTTCCCTGGCTAAGATGTTTATATAAGGGGATAAGATGTTTATGTTTAAAGCCATAGCTAGTAAATTCACCCTTTTTCTTTGATTTCCTGGCATGAGGGTGGTACCTGCTTGAGATGGTGCCTATGGTGGGAGGGAAAATGATCCCATGGAGCTATATCCCTAAATGAAACTCATAAAAAATAAGTATTTGGTCTTATTAATTATATTTTTGATGGTTAATGCTTGTGGTTGCTATTTTAAATGAGTAATATTAAAGTATGCAGATTTTCACAGTTCCTCGCAATTATGTTTGTAATTTTGGAAATAAACTGTGTATGGAGTTTTTGAAACGTCCAACGTTTCGAGTGGACACTCCACACATCATCAAGGGCTGTGAGCAGTCCCTGATGATGTGTGGAGTGTCCACTCGAAACGTTGGACGTTTCAAAAACTCTATACACGGTTTCACAGTCCTTGATGATGTGTGGAGTGTCCACTCGAAACTTTGGACGTTTCAAAAACTCTATACACGGTTTATTTCCAGAGTTACAAACAACATAATGAGTAATATGTATGTATTTGGTGAAGTTACAAGGATGGAAATTAGTATGGGTCGAGGAAGAAAATTCTAGGCTTGGCATTTATTTATATGTTAATCATAAAATCCATTACAACCGTATTTGTAATGTAGTGGGCATAATTATTCCTCTATGTTGTAAATTAATTTTCAGCTATGTACAATGGATATAATGGGTTTTGTGGGTATCTTAAAAGAGACCAAAATCATGAAAGATATGTAATTGTTTTATGGGGAAATTGATTGAACATATATGTTATAGTTTCCCATGTATCAGTGGTAATTCTATAATCGAAAACTACATTTCAAGAGATGAAATGGTTGAATGCATTCATGGATAATTGATGAATTTGTCATGCACAATGCTAATTCTGTTGAATACCCTGTAATAATGTTGAATATAGCTTAATTAGATGACCATAACACTTAGACCCACCCCTAAAAAATGTAAAAGAATGCGTGGAGGGATATTTCTAGTAATAAAGTTTTTAGATGTGTTGGCCTCTAATGTTGAAGGCTAAACTCCTATCTAAGGTTGGTTATAATGAAAATGGATATACACCATGGGTAATTGTAAGCTATTTGTTATGAAGCTATATATGATGTGGTAATCTATGATGATAGTAAAACTTGACTTAGAGTTCGTATGAATGATCATTGCATTGTAATACGAGAGTCTCAAGGTTTGTAGTGTACACATTTGCATCACGGTTTAAAGAAATGTTCAAAGTATAAGGACATTTCTATGTGAGCCGAGAACTTTGGGAAAAGATATATGTAAAGACTACGTTAATCTTATACTTGGATTTAAGTAAACTAGGTAATTCTAGGAACAATCCGATGAAATTAATGCCTCCATTTATGAGCAATGCCTACTATTTTTTGGGCGTGTATGAGTTTAGTGATGAGTAGAGGGCGATCCCTTTAATTTATTTTAACATCTTACATGAACGAAATTTTATCTAACTATGAGATAATCTCAAGATTGTATTCAAGAAATAGAGTGTGTGATATTTTAGGTGACCTTCTACAATGAAGAAAAAAGCCCATTTGTGCATTAGGAATAATTTCATTTCACAAACCTATGATGAATTCAAAATAATGGACCTGACAAGAGTATCAAAGTATGATATGGAGCATGCTGATGATCGAGGTGGAGATCAGCGGGGTTTGGGGGGGACTACTATTTCCAGGAGCAAATAATTATAAGAGTGTTTAATATCATCAGGAGAAATTTGAGGTCTAAAATGGTTTTTTAAGGAAAATAATAAAATATTAATTGAAATAATAAAAAAGAGTTATGAATTTTCAAAGGAAAAGAAAGAAAACTATTTTTATAAATCATATTATCAACTTATCTTCTTATAGGTTTACTCAAATTTCAAGTGTAGGCATTCGTTGGATGCAAAATTAAATTCCGCATCCAACGAGTACCCACTATGCATACTTTTGATAGACCCACAGTGAAATAAATTGGAAATACATGAGAAAAACATGTACATTTTTCTTATGTATTTTCAATTTATTTAACTGTGGGTCCATCAAAAATATGCATAGTGGATGCTCATTGGATGCATAATTTAATTTCACATCCAATGAGTGCTTACACTTGAAATTTGAGTAAACCTATACAGCGATAAGTCAACATGCAATTAAAAAAATCATTTTACCCTTATGGTTAACATCATCATCTTGAATCCTGAATCCTATTGGTTCTTTTAAAATTTATTTTGAATGTACATTTTTTTGTTTTTGTTTTGAGACCTTTTTTTTACCTCAAAATTCCCTTCTAAAAGTGGTTGTAATTAATTTTAGAGAAGCTACATTTCTCAGTACAAATTCTAAAATTGGAGGGAAATGTAAGAAGTAGAATAGTAATAAGAAAACATATGTAAAAACATATAAGGAGATTCCAAAGAGAACCATTTGGAGGAGGTTCCAAAGAGAACCATTTGGAGGTTGGCATTAGTGAAAACACTCTACATATTAATTTATTTTGTGTCTTGAATGAAATATATGCAAAAGATAAAATATTAGGAGGCTCCAAATGAAACCATATTGAGGTTGGTATTAGTGAAAAAACTTTGCATTTTCATTTATTTTGTGTCATGAATGGAATATTTAGGAAATAGCCTTATTTTAGCTAACTAATAGGATTTACTCATTTGATATAATGATTTAGAGATTTTATTTTGTTAAATTGTGTATTACAACAATCCATTTTTCAAGAAAATGATTCTCACGAGAATGGATAAACATGTGGAAATATCTACATACCTAATGTTAGTAAGGTTTCTAGGGTTCAAGAAGTTAGCAATGAAATTTTTTTAGGTGGCTTTGATGATGTCGACAATGATGATGAAGTGAATCTCGTAATGAGCATGTTGATGTAACATAGTTCCTTAACTATTTTTGCTACAATTTTTCTTGTTTGATATGTAGGTTTTACGAATTTTCACATCACTCCCAGTAAGGCACATTGTTGGAATCCATATTGAATTCATTATACACATGATGAAAGGATATTGAGTTAAAAATAATAAAGTAGTTTTTGACCTCATCGAAAATGTGGGAAAGAACTAGATTTTTTATTCTACTAGAGTTGCATCCACTTGATTACAATTTTAGAGTCTCCAAACAACTCCAATTTTTGAATTACATGTTGCGCTACTAATTCAAGGAGAATTTGTATTGCAAATAGTTCTACATAATTATTCAAGCCTTGTCCTAGATCTACTTTGAAGTTTATAAAATGCAATTTCACTAAAGTAGATTCTACATCTTGCTTTACTGTTCTTTGGGACTCCTCGACTAGCCCCATAAAAAAATCCCCAAGCTCAAGGGTCCAAACTTGTCTAGTTGAGGGGGATTAGTTGCCTTGGAGCTAGATATTTTTGAATAGATTTGAAACTTAGAAAAATAGATTTGGATTAAGTGGCACATTGAATTGGAGGAATGTGTTTATCCTCAAAGATACTTGAGTTCTTGGCCAACCATATTCCTTAATAAATGATTAAAATGAGTCCCTTTAACTCTTTAAATGACGGGTTTTAAGTCCAAATCCTAAGACACTCCTAAACAAAAAATCCAACAATCCTTCTTAACTGTCAAGGATTCCACTTCATTCCATGTCTCTCTAGAGTAGGGACTAGTGATGGGAAGGTGAGTAATATTTTATTCATTGGATTTGCAGAGCACACATCTACACCTAATTTTTTTTGGATTACTTAAGTTAATGCATTTTTCTTCATTGCCAATGACATAAAAAGTCTAGATTTTAATGGTTCTCTAATATTTTATATATCCTTCCACCACCATTGAGATTCTTTTTCCGTTATAGGATTAAACATAGCTTTATAACCTAGTTTTGGGGTGTATATTCATGAAGTGGGGTTCTTAGACCAGACCAACTCATGCTTTGAATCTTGTATTCTCACATGGCTTAATTTAAGCCTAGCTAAGTAAGCATTCCACTCAACATGGTCATTTCCTTCTAGCCCTAGCTAGTAGGCCTTCTTCCAATATGGTTTCCATATGGTGGAGGTGTCTAGAGAAGCAACTGGAGATAGAGTATGGATGCCTCCCTTCTCTATGTAGGGCATTGATTACCACATCTAACAACTTGAATGCTTTGCCACTACCTACCCAAGGATCAATTCCAATGTTCACTTTGTCACCTTTACCTACTTTCTAGACAAGCTTCAGTTCCATACTAGAGGAAAGGTCCAAACCATTGCTTTCCAAAATATTGATACATTTGTATAGATATAAATGGGATTCTAATCCAATCTTCTAGACTATTAGGAGAAATATATTTTTGAATTAGAATTTTTATTCCTTAAACCATTCTTTGAGATTAGTCTCCATACAATATTAACAACTAGGGATTTCTCGAACTAAAAAGTATATTTTGACCCCCATCATCCCAATTCCTTTGCTTTGAATATATGCTACCATTCACAAGGGCTATTCCATCTTTATCCTTATTTCCTGACCATAGATATTTGACGTGTTCCATTTTAATCTTTTCTGGGATACCTTTTGGGATAGAGACTATTCTATGCCAATATACAAGGATAACTTCTAAAACTAACTTTACAAGCATTATCCTACCACTCCTACACATCCATCTATTGCACCAATGATTTATTCTGATTTGCACTTTTGAGAGTAACCAATTCCAATAACTTTTCCCACTATTTTTAGGATTTAAATGAAATCCTAGATATTTGAAACCATGCATAAAATCAATAAAAGAGAAGGGGATAATTTGAATAATTTCACTTATCATTAACTCTTCTATCCCAACAAAACAAATGGAATATTTAGGATGTTCACTAATATGTTTTTTGTAGTACAATGAGATCTAGAATATATTGCAAATATTTTCCATTCCTTCTAGACCCATCCCCAAAATAAATATCATTAACAAAAAAAAGAAGATGTGTTAGCAAATATTTTCCATTCCTTCTAGACCCATCCCAAAATAAACATCATTAACAAAAAGGAAGATGTATTAGATGTAGGTTCCTATGTATTTGGATTCACTTTAAAATCCCTATCCTTTTTACTTTTGATATGGTTTTGATAAGCCCCCTTTGCTACAATAACAAAGAGAAGTGGAGCCATAGGGAAAGGGATACAATAACAAAGAGAAGCAGAGCCATAGGGAAACCTTGTCTTAGACCCTTGGTGAGTCAAAAAAAGGAGAGGTTGATGCATTAATAAGAAGAACAAAAGAAATAGAAGAAAGTTAGTTCATTATCCAATTTACCAAATGAATATTAATCCAATATGGATAATAATTAATATTAAATAGATACAATCGACCTTATCATATGCCTTCAAGAGATCTCACTATATAGCCATAGTTGAAATTTTATTGGTCTGGATAGAATTCATACCTTCTTGCATAGCTCCAATTGCAACATGAGTTTATCTACTTGGTAGAAAACCAAATTGTTGAGTAGATATTGATTATTCCTAGAAGGTGTTGATCCTTAAAGTAAATTTTTTTCTATGATATTATAGATGCATTTTTCTACGATATTATAGATGCACTTGCAATGGGCTATAGGTATATAATCATCAAAAGAGATTGGGGTGTCTTTTTTTGGAATAAGAACCAAAAAATAGAGTTGAAATCACCTAGGATCCTCATAGAGGTTCTAGATTCTTCTACAACCATTAGAAGGTAATCTCCACTTAAATCATAGAACCTTAGAAATAATTATATGGTCTAGCCATCTTACCCTAAAATTTTGTCATTTTTGAAGGTTAACAACATTGATTTGAGTTCCATTGATTAGAGTTCTTCCTTCGAGACTAGTTCTAGTAGCCTTTCATTATCCTCTTCTCTCACAAAGTTAGGAAAACATGATGGCATGTTAACTACTTTAATCTACTATGTTATTTTGATTTAGGGATTCATAGATTCCTTCAAAATGAGCTACACCCAATTCTGTTATTTCTTTGAAGGATTTAGCTTTTGAGCCTTCCTATTTTGACAATTATTAGATTGTATGGATGTCCTTTCTACAATTTTCAAATTTAAGGAAAAATTTGGTATTCTGATTACCTTGAGCCAACTAGATTACTCTACCTTTTTTGTCTCCAAGTTACCTCTTATCTACTAGCAATTTCTTCCTCTTTTGTTCCAATGACTCAAGAATTTACCATCTAGACTATAATACTATCATGTAATTTGATTGATTGTTAATATAGCTCATAATTAATATGCAACTATCTTTGTGAAGGAAGAGGATATTGGAACATTTATCGTCATGGCAACATATATTGTTAATATAGCTCATAATTAATATGCAACTATCTTTGTGAAGGAAGAGGATATTGGAACATTTATCATCAAGGCAACGGATATTGGAACTATTTTTATTTATTTATTATTATTATTATTGGAGGGTTTACACTACAAACTACGATGGGTTGTTGTCTTTCCTTTTTCTTATGCATTCTTTTACGTGATTGCAAAATATTATCTAAATGTAATCGCACGATATTATCTAACAAGGTGTTCTATAGAAATTCATTTTCAATGGAATGTTTTGGTTCTTTATTATGTTCATTTGTGGTTCATTTTATTCTATTTCCTCCTATGATTATATAATTCTATGTTGTCATGTTTATAAAGCTCTTACCTAACATGCAATTTATAATACTAATTTTAACTATGTTTGTATGCTAAAATCTAGGTTGAACTTTCCATCAAGTGTATCATGTTTATGGAGCTCCTACATGAATATGGCATTTAATAATACTAGTTTTAATGTTGTTTTTATCCTAAAGTTTAGATTAAACTTTCCATTAAGGAAAATGTCTGTCGCAAAATAGTGAGGTTGCACTATGATAAGGGGAATGGGCGTGTTGGAATATTGTGAAGGATTTATGAGTGTCTTAGATAAAATATGACAAGGATAAATATGTTATATCTCTAACAAAGATTTAAAGGTGTTTCTTGGCACATTAAAACAAATATGGTGGATACAATTTACTAAGAATTACTAACATTTAAATGTGGTTATGAAACAAGATTTGTTTGTCTCACAAAAACGAGGTTTAGATTTTTAAAATGATTTTTTATAATTTAACATGAAATTTTTTTATAATTTTTTATAATTTAATATGATTTTTTTTTTATGAACTTGAATTTTGAATTTTATTTTTTTGACTAACTTTAAATTTCAACAATTCAATTGAATAATATTTTGTTTTTTTCACCATGTTAACCATACTATAAGACTAGGGCATTCTAATTTTCTTATTAGACAATACCTTTTTAGTATTTGTTATATTTAGTATACAAAGTATTATTTATTCCATTCAAATGGCATGGTGCTTATAATTATCTTGGTTTAACGTAGTTATGTTTAAGAATTTGCTTAAAAATAAGGTGTTTTTCTTATATTTTTGTATTTTTGTAAAGAGTTCAAAATATTTAAATGTTAAATAGTTCAGAATATTTAATTTTTTTTTTTAACAATTCACAATTGCAATATTAATATGATTAGAAATTGCAATATTAATATGATTAGAATTACATTTTATCTATTATTGTGTCATTTAAAACATTATACATTTTCCCTTTGTGACCTTTATGGATTTAAAGGCTTTTAACTACAAGGATAAACCATGTAAGCCTACCATTATTACAAAGTTAATATTGATTTGTCACTTGGTATTATTAGTCATGTATAAGACAATATATAATAGGCAACACTAAGTGTACTTACAATAAGATCTATTGGGGAACTATCAAGTGTGATTACAACAATATTTAATATTTGAGTTGATGATAATAAGTGTCTAACCACTAAAAAAATCCAAGAAAAGCTGAATTTTTCCACTAAAAAATCCAAGAAAAACTGAATTTTTCCAACTTACTTGACAAGGAAATTGATTTATTTTGAATGTTATTTTATTAAAGATATAACCTTTATACTAAAAGGTAAGACAAATATACTCATTTTTATCTTGTATTATCAATTTCTACACAACCTAAGTGATTTATAATTCATTTTTATCATGTATTATCAATTTCTACAACCTAAGTCATTTATAATTTTTCGAATTCATCTTTGTTCAACTCTTCATACCTATTTTTTTGGTAAAAAAAATGAAAATATATATTAACAAAGTGGAAAATTTGCAAAATTATCTATACATTTGTTGTTTTTCAATTGTATGAGAGATTCCTATTGAAAATCATAGTTTCAATCATCTCTAAATGACACATTATTTGTTTACAATGCAATATGGAGAGAGTAATGCATTTTAAGGAATCAGAGAGTTATTTGAACAAGATTTATGAAAATAGATATTAATACATAGTGAGTATTTTGATATGTTGTTAAAACAATATTTATAATTTGTCTTAGAAACCTAAATTTATTGGATTAATCATAAATTTTAGTAGGTTAGGGGTATAACCATCAAAGTCCTCCCACCCTTATTTGTATCTTCTTTTGAAAGCATTTGTGACTAAAGAAGTTGAGGTTGTTATTATAGGGAAATAATACTTGTTTGCTTGCATTGGTGAAAACCAAAAAATCATCTAGCTAAGGCATATAATTCGATAATTGGGTATCCATTTTGGAATTAATGTATCCTTAAAAGCTCAATAGGATTGTATTATACATAAATTGAAAGAAAACTTTAGAGATGATATTTTCAAGCATCCCTCTTGCAAGTTGAATCACCATTATGGGTAAAGTTTACAGTAAGTCATATGTTTTACACTTCATGTTTCTTTCCATTTAAAATAATCTACAAGAAATTTGAGCGCCGCCTTCAATTTTTTCCTCTGGGAAATAGGGTGAAAAATGGTGTTTTTTAGTTCATTGGAATATGTGTACATTGTTTGGGGAAGATGGAGGGATTGGTCTAACTAATATGTGTACCAAGGAACAATTTTGTCTACTAATACACGATGATAAATACTTGTTCACCATTGCATTAAGAAGGCTATCCATATAAATGGCAAGTCAGGCCCCTTTGACATATATGACATAGTTGGTGTCATCAAATATTTTAAAACTTTCAAATTGGGTATTCTCAAAAGGATGTGGCAAGCTTGGTAGGTTGGATCTAGAAAGTTTAAGTAGGACTTTAGAGATTAATGTAGAGGATGGGATTTGGTTGCATGTTCAATTTCGACATTCTTGGTGGAGAAGGGGAAATTTGGGTTAATTCCTTATTTCATTAGGAAACAAATGACATGGAAAGGTTTTCACAAATGGGGAAACATATGAAACAAGGAATCTAGTAACTAGCTATCTTGGAAAAAACTTAATCATTCACAACAACTACAAGTCATCGATAGACTCACATTCACATCACTTTGTCAATCAATTTTAGATGTTAATTTATTCAAGTAAACATAGAAGATCATCAACCTATATGGAAATATTGGCAATGGTCTTACACAAAATCAATTATGGATTATGGAATCACAAAGTTCTATTCTCATCCATATTACCATATAATCAATTGTCTTAATTGGAACTAGACCCTACAAGATGATGAAACAATATTAGATTGGTTAATATCAAGGAATTATTTGGAAGTCTTAATCTTATTTTAATTTTCGAATGTCTGGTTCTTCATAACAACCCAACAAATAAGGATTGAATAGATCATATTGGGATTTATTGATGGATATTGTGTGGTTTTCGATAAAGTAGAAATGGTCATGCATGTATGTGGAACTACATGGTTGTTGAATTTTTTGGGCATGCATTGTTATTAAGTACATTATTCTTTATGTTGTCCATGTTCATTATAAAGGGGTCCTTTTTGGGTACGAATGTATGATTAGAAAGGAAATCGTGCATGGGATGTGACCTATTGAGATTATTATATTTTTGAAGTTATTGATGGACACAATCATGTACCCTCCCCTTTAGGAACATCTTATGATGCATTTGAGGAGCCATTTTGTAATTGATGACCCGAAAATGAATAATCCATAATAGAAGTGGGAGAGCAAACATTAATCTACCTTGATCTTGAGATAAGTGGAGGTTATGATAAACAAATATAGGAATTTTGTGATGAAAGATGATCAAATCTGATAGAAGGATTTTCAAAAGTGTACAATAAGAACCATGATGAATGCATCCTCTGATACTTGCAAAAATGTCTAGAGGAGGGACAAATTATGTTTCTTTTTCTAAACATGGAAAATGATTATATTATATTTTGATGAAAATACTTTTCTATTATTATATAAAGTTTTATACTTCATCAAAATATTCACTAAGACTTCACAATGTTTTATAATTCAGTAAAGGATTCACAAAATTTTTACAAGGTTTTATAATTTAGTGAATGATTCACCAATATTTTACAAGATTTTATAATTCAATGGAAGATTCACCAAAATCTTATATCTATATATTATATAATTGATAAAATAGCCTTCAAAATTTCTCGTGTGTCATAGTGATTCCTATTTATTATACATATAAATTTGGGGGAGGGGGTGTTTCTTAATTTTTTCCTTGCCAACAACCTAGATAAGTTGGATTCAAAGATCTTCATGCATGAAGATAAATTTGCTAGGGTTGCTTATTAGGTTTATCATCCCTCATGGGCAAAGGAGAAACTAGTCTATCTAAATGCATCTTAATTTTATCATCGCTCATGGCTAAAGGATAAATTTAATTATCACATAGATACTGTAGAAATTATAATGATAATACTAATACTAATTATGCTTTAATAATACTATTACTAATTATAAATCTTTAATAATTATTATTATAATACTAATTATTCTTTAATATTTTTAAAAAAGTTAAAATTTAATTTCACAGGCTTTTCGAGGTTGGTCTGCGGGCTGCGTGCCAGGGTTTGAGATCTGTCGCGCCTTCGACTGCTAGCGTTCGAACCGCCATGGCTCCCTCTGAGAAAGGATATTTTCCTCCTAGATCCTCGACCTCAGATCTGCAGGCCTTCCAGGCCCTAATCTCTTCCTATGCAAAGACGCACAAGGCAAACCCCTCTCGTTTTGTCAAAAAATCGGTAGAAATTCCCAAGGTTTTTGTTCATGATCCTTCGACGCAGACTCTAGCTCTTAGACTGGAAGACAAAGGAATGATAGCGCAGTTCATAGGACTTTGGCCCTCCCCAAAATCCATGCACATTTGGTTGGAATCGAACTGGCACAAGCTGATCCAAGTACAAATGTCGGCGACCTTTTGCGGTAGGGGTTTTTTTGCTTTCTTATTTGAAAAAAAAGAAGACAGGGACCTAATTTTACGAACTGGCCCACATTTCATGGGTGCTCGTGGAATGTATCTCAATAAATGGACACCTGATTTTAGTCCAGAAAATGATATCCCCTCAGCAGTCCCTGTGTGGGTAAGACTGCCTTTCCTCCCACTAAACTGCTGGAATGACGAAACCATAAGAAGTATTGGCAACTCTTTAGGAAAATATATCGATTGTGATGAACCACAAGAGGGACTTCAAGCATGTGCCATAATCTATGTGGAGGTAGACTTGGAAAAAGGACTCCCAGAAGCAATACAGCTAAACCTAGATAACTGGTCATACATCCAACAAGTAGATTACGAGCAAATCCCCTTCAAATGTAAAGCATGTCATGAATATGGACATTTCTCTAAAAACTTCCCTCGGGCCAAGGAAACTCAGGACCAGGACCCAAAGCAAGACCAGTGGCAACAACCAAAGCAAAAAAAAGCTAATGGGAAAAATCACTCGATGTTATCGGACAAATCGGTAAGTGCAGACACAAACTAATCTCCCTAACTTCCACAGGAAGCTAGAACAAAACAAGACAAAATACAAACTTCACCTTAGACTTCATTGTCATATAAACTAGTTCAGAGAGGGACACATGACATACCTTTTAAATGACACTTTATCCTCGCTAGTGTCATCCTTGTCGCTCCATCTTTGGATTTGCAAGATGGTGAACCTGTTTAAGAAGCACAAACCAACAAAGAGAGAGAGAACAAAGATATATATATATATATATCCCAATGAATTCTATGTATAAGATCAAGGAGTTATACAATAAAAGTCAAGACACCTTTATAGGAAATAAATGTATTGTTTCATTATATTAAAATGGAAATTGGAGAATACAACCTGTTATCACCCCATAATTTATGGGAATCATCTTATGACTTGGATATTATTGATTATCTGTCTCTAGTGTTTATTGCAAAATTTATTTCTCATTTTGCAAAAAGAATAGTGGATTGGTTCGAAGTGGTAAAAGTTTAACGC
>ML777330.1:143798-173465 GCA_009831015.1 Picea engelmannii | reverse complement strand
TGTTTGCCTCAGCAGCCTTAGGCAAATTACAGAGTGCTAACACAACCCATGCCTTGATATTGCAAGATCCATTTCAACGACTCTTTGCTCCAACACACACACATTTGTTCCAATGCCTTTGATGAATAAGATCCACAATCTGACTTAGAGAGCCAAAGCAAAGTTATCTCAAGTATAATCTATAACAGAACTCTTCATGCATATGAAAACCTTAGCCTTTTCAACCTTATCCTTTTCCATGAGAGATCCCTCTTTATATAGGGTGAAAGAGGGATGGATGAGGAGATTAGGATGATCCAAGTAAATCATATAAGCGAGTAAGATCCAAACTGATCAGAGGCTACCTCATCTTTTAGAAGATTTCCTTCTAGAACATTCATGAATTTTGACTTTTCCCTTGCTTAAGCATTGTCACACCCTATGCACAGGTAGCTTGCGACGATGCCACAACCCATATTTGGTGCAGATTGCGACGATCAAGCATCGTCACACCCCAATCATAGAGCATGGTGCAACGATCTTCCTTCTTGTATTTTTTGAGAGAGGAAAAAAAACTACTTTTCTCATGGAGAATGTCTCTTTTAATGTTTTCAGGGAACATGTAAGTGAGTTAAGCACATGTTGTCAGTTGATCACTGGGGTGACCAAAATAATGTGGAACAGAATGCCCCCCAAAGTATGAATTTGGAACTTGTGACAGCTGAAATACTTTGTAGAATGTGTGTGTTGAAAACAAGGAGCACATCGATCGGGAACCTGTAAACAATCAAGCATCTGCATAATAATATACCATCTTCTGAGGTAGGCATTCCCATACTCAGACTACAAGTGACTCTAATCATAAGTGTCAAGTGAGTCATGGCCACTAAACATACACTATGGATCCATGTCATCATGATTCAATGTAGCCATGAGAAATACAATGTGGATCTGTGCTCTTAAAGAATTCAAATTCGGACATAGCCGCAAGACATACACAGTGGATCTATGTGTCAGTGAAAACTTATGAATACTCCGTTGTAACTTGGACTGATATGATGAGATCCAGGGTCTTCAATTCCATCGTCTCTAAGTATGAATCTAGCCATGCGATTATAGGTGTCGAAGTCGAACATAGTAGAAACCACTTGATTACCGGTCATTAATGAAACCATTAACAAGTGCGAGGGAAATCACCATTGATGTAAATGACTCCCAAGGTACTCCTAGTAAAATCCAACGAGTGTGAATGAATGAGTTGAAGTCGAACACTCAATGGAGTCTTCCAATCAGGGGCCAATGATGTGAACCCATCGTTGGAAGAGAGGAGACCTGACATTAAGGCATGCAGGCTCCAAGGTACTTTGTGATTTCTAAGTCTTGCTCCTGGATAATGAGTTGAAGTCGATAGGAAAATAATCGTCATAGGAGGGCCTTAATGTATCCCTCATCAATGAAATGAAATATGTAACATATTTGAAGTAGATCATAGTATGAAGTGATTCGAAACCGACTCAGGGAAAGCCGACATGATAGACAATTTATAACTGTAGATGGACGACTCGATATAAGAAGGCTAGTTTAGGTTGGACTTCTCTTGAACATATGAATGACACGACAATTGTCTTGGTAGCATTGACTCAAGGATGACCCAACATATGAACTTGTGGATGGTCAAACGATAGACAAATGAATTTATCAACCTGGATACAATGATGAAGGGGGGTGTCATGTTCAAGAGCTACTTTACTGCCACTAACACAGATACAAAGACACATTTCTTTACCAATTTCCCTCCACCATTTCTGGCGAGTACCTCTTTATTTTTACACAAGCTTGAGGAGGATAACATATGCTTGTAATGTAAGCTCATCCTTCGGACGAGTCCCTCCGAGTATGTTTAACGAACCCTAAGAAGGAGGGGTTCGATCCCATATGGGCCTTTCGATGCTTGTTTAACGAGTCCAAATAAATAAAACTTAGGGGTTTTTCGTGTTTAGAGAGTCTGAAAAATAGTTAAAAAGAAATCCATAAGGTCTTTTTTTGTAAGTTAGTCTGATGAGGCCGAAAAAGAGATAATCTACCGCTCATTAGACGTTTTCTTCAAATACTTTTACGAGCGTGAAAATAACAAAGTTTCTCGGCTATATTTTCATGTTTAGGGAGCTTGAAAAGAGCTTAAAGGATACTCCATAGGATTCTTTTTTCGTATTACCAATGCGAGTTCGAAAAAAAATGACAAAATATTACTCGATTGCATTCTCATGGTTTCACGAGTGTGAGAAAGAATTAAGACTGTTCTCGGAGTTTTTCTTAAAAAACCCTAAAAGCATCTGTACATAAGAAAAACACACAAAAAAAATCAAAAAATGGTGGACCCCTGTCCAACGTCTCATCCTTAGATATTTAAATCTGTAATAGAAAACACTTTGCAAAGTTGGTTAGACTTTAGGGCATGGGTAAAATATAAAAAATAATTTAATTTTGCAATAAAATATGGTAAAAAGCAATAAAATAGGCCAAAACAACCCTTTTACCATTTCATTTTGCAATTTCACCCAAATAGTGCCCAAAACCCTCTTTTTCTCCCAAATTTCAATTGTCGATTCCAGAGCGCTTGGTGGATCATTTCGCAAACTGCTTCCGTAAAAAAGGTAATATCTTGCCTCTTTATCTTTTCATGGTTTACAATTTCATTTTTATTGGTTTATTGTTGAGTTTGGGTTGGTTTTTTGGGGGTACCTGGGCTTTCAGATCGTTGTAGGCCCACAGTATCGTGAACTACGACAATTTGAAATCGTCGGAGGGGGCTCAAAGCCAGGGTGTGGTGACGTCGCTCTGCATGAAAGCAAATCCCTGCAACGACCACAACTCAATTTTTGAAAAAATAAAATGAGTTAGGAAAAGTTCCAAGAATTGATTTTTTATGATTCTAATCCTCTTTTTGTGTTACTTGGAAAATTTTCCTTAGTCAAAATGCTCGAGTGGAGAGAATGAGAGCACGAGGAAGAATATTGTTTTGCTGGGAATGACCCGGACACAATTATAGAACTTCGACAGTGTGGATTACTCAAGTTCTTAAAAATTCAGGGTATGAGAGCCCAACTGAGATTGCTAGAGTATTTAGTCCACTTGTGGGATGTAAATGAACATGCGTTTCACGTGGGTGTGCATACACTCACATTGGATATAGATGACATTTACTTTCTGATGGGGTTATCTCGTTGAGGCTCTCGGGTATCACTCTTAGGAAGCAGGGTTGGGGAAGAACCCATGTATTACTATGTTGCACACCATTGCGTGCTAGGTACGGAAAAACATAGTGGCAAGGTGGCCATTAGAGATGTTTGGGATTTACCATTGCAGACCATCATCTATACCATTACCTGGATGGAAGGGAGTGCAACTCCCCACATGGCTTTGCAAATCCACTTTCAATACGCCATAAAGTGCATGGATCCTAGGGTCTTCAACTGGTGTGAGGGTGTCTAAAACAACTGACAAAGTGTCGAAATGGTCGGTTGAAATAGTTTGGTTACGGGTCCATTTTGGTGTCCTTCTTCTTGGAGAGGGTCCCCGTCTTACGTCTACAGGTGGAGTGGGGCATACTTGCTCCACAAAATCCATAGATGAAAAGATGGGTGGACTTGATGTCTCGTCACAGTGGCGTGCCTATCGTCAAGTATGACGAAGTTTTCTACCAGTGGCTGAGAAATCAACTAATCATGGTGGAGGAATATGCATACGCCGTGACATACTTCCGTGGGGATCTTGACTTATCTCTTCTTGAGGGATCTCAGTGGGGAGACATAGGTAAGAAGAAAATTTTCATTATATGATGTTTTTGATATTTTAATTATATAAAATGTTTTTTTTTCATTTATCCAAGACTAATCAAGTGCTCTCAATAATGCAAATGTGGCACCTTATCATCCTCTGGGATAATCTCCCATTCAGAGGCGAGGAGAGAGAGGTGATGTAGTAGGAGTGGCTGCCATAGATCTCGAGGCGATTGATCAGAACCTAGAGGGATTAACCATGAATATCCCTGATGCCACGGTGTACGAACTTCCTAGGCACTATCAATGCCATACAGTTGGCGTATCTGCATCTACTTGTGCATGAAGCCATGAGCTTCATTTTTTGATATTTTGGTCCTTGGACAAACACTTTTTGTGACTTTTATCGTTATTAATATAAAGTTCCTACCAACTTACTTGTCTTTTCAAAATGTGTGTTTGGATTTATAAACGTCTCAAATGTATGTCTAACACATAATTAACCAATGCATCTGTCAATGTGTTTAGACATCTAGGAATATGTTGATATTCGATATAATCAAAATGTCTTTCCAAGAGGAGAATTCTTAAGTATACCCGAAACAATGTAGGACTTCAGATGGAATAAATGTTACTTAATTGCATCACTACTAACTGTGAATTGAGTCATACAATAATATGAAAGATGCCAAATGAAATGGTGTCAGTTAATAATTCTATAACTGCATTGTATTTTGCGATATTATTAGTTGCATGATCAAGGAAAACACCGTGTAGACTGATCAACTCATCCGTAGGTGCATAGATTTCCCATGCATCAGACATTAAGTTTTGAGTACTGCGACTAGCACCATTAGCAAATCCGATATAGGGTAGCGAAGACACCAACATCTGGAAACCAAGCACAATGAAAGGTAAGTAGTTGAAAAGCGGAACCAAAAAACGAAAAAAACACACTAGAGTATGATACACTAAAAATACACAACACTCATGCAAAAATAATTTAAGCATAGTACTTCTTCAAGTAAAGCCCATTTCTGGGTTCACTTAAAGGAATTCCATCGTAATCTACCAGCTCATAAGCCCTTTTTTCCAGCAATCGCTTCACAATATAAGGGCCACGCCACATAGGCTCGAATTTACCGGCCGCTAATAAGTCACAATCCTATTCGTAAAGAAGAATCAAATCACCCTCAGAAAAAAACACGTGGTTTGAAATGCTTGTCATATTGATCTTTGAAACACTTTTTCTGAGTTTCAATGACTAAGGCAATATCACGACGAGTCTCTTCTAATTGCATCAAATACAAGAGACGTTCCTCTTTAGCTGAGGTGTTAGGGAGGAGTTCGACATCTAGTTTCAAAGATGGGATTTCACATTCAATCGACAAGATAACTTCAATACCATATACCAACTGGAAAGGTGTGAAACCTATGGCAGATTTAACATATGTCCAATAGGCCCATAATGCCGAGAAGAGCATCGTGTTCCAGCTTGACTTGTGAATTCCTATCATCCGTCGAAGCATAGTAGTAAGAAATTTGTTAATTTCTTCAACCTGGCCATTGGCCTATGGATAGTAAGGTGTTGAATTTTCATGTTAAAGACCCAACTTATTGGTAAGTTCCGACATCATGAAATTGTGAAAATGATTGCCATGGTCAGTGATGATGGCTTGAGGGACACCAAATCTAGTAACGATATGATTGAATATGAATAACACTACAGTTTTTTCAGTGTTATCAAATGTAGGCATCGCCTCGGCCCATTTAGTGAAATAATCCACGGCTACGATGATGTATCCATACCCCCCGACTAAGTGAGGGTTACATGTCATGAAGTCAATGCCCCATTTAGCGAATGGACCAACATAAACTACATGGTAAAGAGGAGCAGAATCATATCAGATCTTATTATTATATGTTTGACAAGCATGGAATTTCTGGACGATAATAATGCAATCCTTAAACACTGAAGGCCAAAAGTAACCAACTCGTAAGATATTTTGGGCAGTGGCATACCCATACATATGATTGCCACATGCTCCAGAATAACAGTCATTCAAATCTTTCTCAGCTTCATCATAGGTTAGATATCGTTGAAAGATCGAATCAATACCACAACGGTAAAGGGTATCAACAAGGATAATGTATTGACAAGCTTGATACCAAATATGACGACGATCCACACTAGAAAGATATGGCCAAAAATTTTGGGTTTGGAGATAAATGATAATGTATCCATACCATATGTCATTAGAACTGATCATAAAGAGAGACTCGTCAGGAAAGGAATCCCCTGCCACAATTTCTGTCTCAGTAGAGGGAAGGTCACATATCAATTCGACAAAAACCAAAGATTTATTTGATTTGGCATGCTCAAATTCCAAATCAAACTCCTAGATAATGACTATCCATTTGGAGTATTTGCCCCCCCAACAATTGTCGAGTAAGGATGTGTTGCATAGGGTTGCAATCGAAAATGAATGTTGTTTTGCGTAATAAGATATAATGATGAAAACATTGAACAACTTGAACAACTGCCAAGTCCAGTTTCTCCACATGCAAATATTTGGTTTCGGTAGTCGCGAGACTCCGACTCAAATAATATATGTCATGTTCATCATGCGAATCATCCTCTTGGACTAGGACCATAGTTATGGTAGAATCTGAAGAAACTAAGTATAATAAATAATCTCAACTATAATCGGGTGGAGATAAGAGTGGTGTACGGATTAAGGAAAGTTTCAAAGCTTCAAAGGCTTTGTTGGCAGTGTCATCCCATACAAAATCTTGACCCTTTTTAAGAAGTCAAGTAAAACCTTTCATTAATTCAACATAGTTGGGGATGAATCAATGTAAAAAGTTTGCCTTCCCTTGCAAACTTTGGAGTTGGTGCAATGTAGAAGGAGGAGGCAGATTGAGAATAGCTTCAACCTTTAGAGGGTCCAACCTAATCCCATGTGTAGAAACGATAAAACCAAGAAGGACTCCACACAAAAAACGTATTTATGTGGATTCAATCGTATACGATAATAGCTAAAACGTAGGAAAATGGCCCGTAAATGTGTCGGGTGATCTTGACGACACACATAATACATCGGTAAATCATCTAAGTAAGGTTGTACAATGTGCTTAATGTCATGAAAAGCGTAAGACATAGCACGTTGAAAATTCACACCAACATTCTTGAGACCAAAAGGTAGTTTCTGGTATGTGAAGGTTCCCCAAGGGCAGATAAAAGCAGTCTTATGTTGATCCGCAGGTAAAATATTGATTTGATTATAGCCGGAGAATCCATCCATCAAAGAGAATATTTCACTCCCGGCACAGTCGTCAACGATCTGGTCAACGAAAGGGGTTGGGTAATTGTCTTTGGGACAAGTCTTGTTGATATCCATATAATCTACACAAACACAGATCGTGCCTTGTTTTTTCGTAGCCAAAACAAGATTATACACCCAATCAATCAAAGCCACAAGATAGACAAAACCGTCTTTAAGAAGTTTTTCAACTTCGAGTTTAATAGCAACAACTTTGTGTGTATGTACTGGGCGAAGTCTCTATCGAACGAGTTTAACGTCCGGTTAAGTCTTAATATCATGTACAAAAATATATGGATCAATGCCCGACATCTCTTCGTAACTCCAAGAAAAAATGTCACGAAATTCTTGGAAAAGAGCTTTCTAAATTCTGATCTCATCATCAGAACATGAGACACCAATATGAACATTTTCCACGACTCTGGGTTTAATCGAAATATCTAAAGGGGTGGTGGGTGAAATGTTACCCAAGTTCCCTTCATAAAAAACATCGTGTATTGGTTCAGGAACATGGGACATAGTAACAATAGTAGACAGATTCAAAATCCATTGACGCAAGTCGAGGCCCCTTCGTCAATAACGGTTCGACAAATATTCTTATTTTCCACAATAACTTGTATCTGAAACGCTAATTGAGGAGGAAGCCTTGGAATATGATCTTCCAAGTCAAATATTATCAAGTTCGTATCAATAGGATCAATCCC
This sequence comes from Picea engelmannii, assembly GCA_009831015.1. Lineage (NCBI taxonomy): Eukaryota > Viridiplantae > Streptophyta > Pinopsida > Pinales > Pinaceae > Picea > Picea engelmannii. Next base: position 165,680 of record ML777330.1, on the reverse strand, counting down.
ACCAATATCCTTTAACAATGCCTTATGTTGCGTAGGACAACTTTGAAGGATTTAGAGATTCGACATCACAGAAGGTGCCTGCGCAAGATCTTCTACAATATTGTAGTTTTGAGCAACACGTGCGTGAGGATTAAATGATGACTTATGAACAACACCTTTAGGAGGAGGACGAAGAATTGTACCTAGACTCGGTCATTCAAGATGAAGAGGACTATTGGGAGGTGAAGTTGATGGAGGAGGTTGAACCAATGGAGGTGGTGAATCATCAACTTTCTATTTCGAAGGAGAATAATATTTGGCTCGAGTAGCAATTGTAACTTTGTTCTTCTTGGAGTCACCATTACACATAAGTAAGTAAGATGTGGTAGAGGGAGAAGGTTGGTCATGAATGACCAATTGGGCCTGTTGTTGAGAAGGAAAAGGTTGTGACAAAACGATAGGTGTAGGAGGTGTCTCGGTCCCTTGCAATAACTTATTAACCTCAACACGTCGTGGACAATATTTTGTATAATGATCCTCACCACAGATAAGACAAGGATAACGAATTTTGCGCTTTTATTTGTCATCAACAAGCTAAGTCTCGGGTTTATCGGATTGTTGATTATTTTTTTTGTTCTCCTTATTCTTACCCTTCCCTTTCTTTTTATTTTGATTTTTACCGGTAGGTGTAGATTGAACTGAATTAACCTCAAAGGTTTTACTGGGAGAAGGAGTTGGAGGAGGAGTATTTTGTACATTAGTATTAGTAGACTTGGGATTGGAATGAATGGCTTGTTTAGACTGAGTCTCAATGTGAAAAGTGCCAATCACGCCATCAACAACATGATAAGCTACTGGAGGTGTTGGGGTTGGATTTGTAGACGGGCGAGGAGCATCAGGGATCAAGTCATATAGTGTGCTCGTTTGTGAATAAACAAGATCCAAGTATTGAGCATGACTAATCGTCTTCTCTTCAGTGACAACACCACCCATGGAAACATCATGGGCTATAGGACCAATGAGTGACTTGGTAAACCACTCGACCAATAGTTGATCAGGAAGGGGAACTTTGAGTAAGAGTCTTGTCCTCCTCCACTCGTGAATATGATCGAAAATGTGAGTGGATGAGGATTGTTTAAATGAACTCAAAATTTCGGTTCCTGTCTCGTATCGTATCGGTAAATAGCAATGCGTTAAGAAATCCATAGCTAAGGTGTTGAAATCATTGAAAAATCCTCATGGCAATTCAATATACCATTTGGTTGTCGAACCCATCAGAGTTCCTTGGAAAATATGTAATCTAATGGAGTCATCCATCAAGAAATTGGATGAACACCGAAGATGGAAAGTCATGACGTGATTATTTGGGGCTTCTCTTGATCGACCGTCAAACTTAGGAATGTATGATGGTAACTTGGCAAGTATGACTGGCTAATAATGAGAATGCAATATAGGATCATTCAAAATCCTAGATAAATTGGGTAAATCTAAAGTAGCAAGAAACAAAAGTTGTTTGTTCACTTGAGGAAACTGGTAATTTTGAGGAGGTAGTCCCGTAGGTATACCAGTAGGACCATAAGTAGTCTATAGATAGTTAGAGGGTCTTGTCAAATTCGGTGGTGGAGGGTTTTGAGTCAAATAGACAACTTGAGTTGGTTGATTGGGTAAGCTTCATTGGAAAGGAGCATTAGACTGAAAATCTTGACCCGAGGTAGGATTCATAGAACTTGGATATGGTTGCCTGAGATTAGGGGGTACAAAAGAATTAACTTGAGGAGGTTTCCCCCCATGACATTGTTGATTTCCTTGGAAAGGAAAATTCCAAGGTTGAGACTATAACCCAGGGGTATATTTCCGATACACTAGATTATGACCCCAACTTAAGGTTTCCCCCCAACTTGAGGTGGTCCCCCAACTTGAGGTTGACCTCCAACATGAATTTGAAAACCAAAAGAAACAAAATGACTTGTGCCTCTAATTTGATTGGAGCTACTTAGGCCAGGATGATTAGATCCTCCAGGTGAAGGTGGAGGAGGAATTCTATCCCCCTCGGAGAGAACCTGGGTAGGTGTAGGAAAAAAACTACTTGCAACATTATACCAAGGAGGAACAAAAATATTATCCCCTTCGAATGGATTCTGAGCAGGATTAACAATAAAAGTATTTAGAGCGTGATACCCAGGTGGAAGTGAAGGATTTGGTCTAAGCGGAAGTGGTGTTCCAATAGGAGCTTGAGTGATTACTGCACTTCCGACAGAAACATGCATAGCTTGTGAGACCATGGTAGAGCTAGCGAGTTGGAGAGGAATAATTATATGAGAACCAACCAACAATTGGTCTGAGACTGTGATAACATTACTGGTCGTGCCAGTAAAATGATCCAAGGGTACTGTATAAGTAGTGGAAGTCACATGCGTATGTCATGCCATAGGTTGATTAGAGGTCCTCTGACGTAAATGACTCATTCCTAGTTTTTCAAAAATAGTGTGTCCCGAAGAGGTTCTCCAAAGAGAACAAACAAGACCAGAAGAGCTAGGATTAAAAGTTCCAATAGTATGAACCAGAGTTCTAAATGACTCACTTTGAAAGGGTGGATCATCTACACCAGACTCTGTGTGAGGTCTAGTAGGTATTCTAGTATAATCTTTAGCAACAACGTCTCCCAATGAATTTATCTAGAGAAAAAGTGGATCTCGTAGAACACTCAATAAAAAATTTACAGGAAGTATGGATTCCTCCATTGGAGTAGAAATTTCAATCTCAGAGGCTACGTTTTTATTAATTGCTCCTTCAGCAGAACCCTCTGGTGAGTTAGGAAGCAAAGGACTATATTCTTTTAGATATTTCAGAGGTAACCCTTGCATCCTACATGAACGATGAGGGCCGATGTTGGCTGCATCAAATAAAGAATGAAAGAAAGCTATGGCCAACTAGAGAAACAAACAACACTCACTAATAAAATCTAGATATCAGACATGCAAACAAACCTTCTTATTTCGAAGTCACTAGTTGGTGATGGAATCCAATGTCATGAAATCAAGACAAGAAGGGGCTGGGATAAAGCGGGTGGAAAAGTTACGTTGACGACCTGCTTAACGGACTTACACCCTGGTGCAATCTCCCACACATAATCATGGGTATACCCTCCAAGGAGCTCGAGTGAGTTTGGCCAACGTCGATTCCAGGTACCGTGAAGACTTTCCCCTCCATAGTCACCTCGTGTAAATACTCTAAAAATATAGGCCACTAAGGTTACCAATTACGACAATGATGCCTAGGGAAGTAGTCAACAACTTGATCCACACACAAGGGCAGGGTATCTAAGCCCGAAATCAACTCGAGAAAGTCCCCACAAGATTTTCTTCTCAAGTGACCCCCAATAATACGCGCAATCTCTACACTAAGACCAACAAAACAGGGTGAGTAACTCTTCCAGCCCTAATGCGACCTCGTGATTGACCCTTGTGTTAGAAAGGCTTCCCAGGAAAAAATGTAGAAAGTGGATTTGTAATCCCCCTATCACAATATACTATTGTGTGTTTTGATGATTTGGAGAGTGTGTCGTACAACATATTCCAAAGCGTTATCCTAGCTAATGTTGGTGTATAAAAGTTCTAGAAAATAAAAGTTGCTAATAGATTTTAAAATTACGTTGTATTTTAAAGACTATTGTTTACTTAAACGAGAAACATAAGTGAAACTAATGATGTATTTGACCTTGACCCAATAAGATGTAAGAAGAGATGAAATGAAATTGTTTCATTCGATGAACTCTAATTACAATAGGTAGAAGGTTTCTTTTTTCTAGAATACAAAAGCTACCAAGCACAATTTATCAATCTTTGAATGATATAGATTCCAAACAATCACAAATAATAACTTTTCCGATTTTCTCTTTTCAATAAATATATGAATGCAGAAATTTCTTACAAAGACTACTAAAAAGAAGAATAAACTTCAGTTCTTTCCTTTTCAAATCAGAACAGAGACGTAATCCAAAAAAGAAAGAATGCTCTAAGAAGACTAGTGCACTCTCAACACTATTCCCAAATCAAACTCACAATGCAACAAAAAATGAAATGATAAGAAAACATTTTTTTGAATGCAAACAAAAAATGTTTCTTAATCAATAACAATCCAAAAGTTAAAAGAAATCCAAAACTCAAAATAAATCAAGAACTACTTATCAAACAAGCACCCAAGAACAAAGTCTTGAGATTATACCCTTGTGACAAGAAGTCAAAAACTTGCAAAGGTCATGAAGAAGACTCTCAATCTTTGAAAATCAATCAAATCTAGGCTTAAAAAATGTAATCCAATCATTCACCAATGCTAAAAGTTAATCCCAGGCAATAAAGACAAATCTGGGCAAAAAAAAAAGAAAATTAATTGTCACCCAACAATTCCTACAGGAGTCATCGCATGTTGTAGAGGGGTACAGTGCGACGATCTAGGATCATTGTAGGTTGTTAGAAAGGCACAGTGTGATGTCGTCACCCTGGTCTGCACAAGTAGAGTGCGACAACAAGGAATCATCACGGGATGTAAATGGGACACAGTGCGATGATCTCTGAATAAAAATAAAATTGGGAAGAATGACAAAATTTCTCAATGAACCTTCAGGACTAGGGAGTCAAGATGGATCACCCACAAAATCAGAGAATGAAATTTATCAAAAGAAGGTAGGCTAAAATAAAATAAGAAGCAAAAAACTAAAAGAGGTCGTAATCCCCAGTATGGTCGCCAATTTTGTTATCGAAAAAAACGGTAAGTGCAGACACAAACTAATATCCCTAACTTCCACAGGAAGCTAGAAAAAAACAAGACAGAATACAAACTTCATTTTAGACTTCATTGTCATATAAACTAGTTTAGAGAGGGACAAGTGACATACCTTTTAAATGACGCTTGATCCTCGCTAGTGTCGTCCTTGTTTCTCCATCTTTGGATTTGTGGGATGGTGACCCTGTTTAAGAAGCACAAACCAACAAAGAGAGAGAGAACAAAGATATATATATATATATATATATCCAAATGAATTCTATGTATAAGATCAAGGAGTTATACAATAAAAGTCGAGACACCTTTATAGGGAAGAAATGTATTGCTGCATTATATTAAAATGGAAAGTGGAGAATACAACCCATGCCTTGATGTTGCAAGATCCCTTTCAACGAATCTTTGCTCCAACACACACCTTTTCTCCAATGCCTTTGATGAAGAAGATCCACAATCTGACCTAGAGAGCTAAACAAAAGCTATCTCAAGTATAATATATAGCAGAACTCTTCATGCATATGAAAACCTTAGCCTTTTCAACTTTATCCTTTTCCATAAGAGATCCCTCTTTATATAGGGTGAAAGAGGGATGGATGATCCCACTAAATGAGAGAAGCGAGTAAGATCCAAACCGATCTGAGGCTACCTCATCTTCTAGAAGGTTCCCTTCTAGAACATTCGTGAATTTTGACTTTTCCCTTGCTTAAACATATTCGCACTCTATGCACAGGCAACCTGCGATGACACCACAATCCATATTTGGTGCAGAGTGCGATGATCAAGCATCGTCGCACCCCAAGCATAGAGCAGGGTGCAATGATATTCCTTGTCATAGTTTTTGAGAGAGGAAAAGAAAACTACTTTTCTCATGGATAAAGTCTTTTTTAATGTTTTCAAGGAACATGTAAGTGAGTTAAGCACACATCATCAGTTGATCACTGGGGTGACCAAAATAATGTGTAACACTCGAATCTTGAACAAGGACATAGAGAAAAATGTCCATATCCGAGATAAATATCATCATGATCTCCACACAAAGGGGAATCAAGTCATAACCGTTATTTTAGACTTCCAATAGAAGGTAATACAGAGGAGCTCAGGGAAATCTAGGAAGAAAACGGTAAAAAACGACAAGAAGATACAGGGGAGGAGGTTAGAAAAGGTAAAGAAAAAGAAACCCTGATTATAAGTGGGGATTCCACAACAAAATCTTCCCCAAGTCATACCCTGGAGCTTCCAAAATTTTCAGAAGATGAGAGGCAAGACACATCCGACATTGATACTGATCTTGAGGTCACTTAGCCAACCATATCAAAAAAACCAGGAAGAAAATCTCAAAGAAATAAAAGAGAATTGGTTGCAGACAAAGAAAAAGAACTAGGCATCCAAAAAACAATAGAGGAAGCATTAAAAAAAGAAGGAAAATCCGAGAAAAACAAGGCCTCCCAGAACAAGGGAGAAACATCTCAACCCTCTAAAGGGGGGGCACCAAAATCCACTTATAAATGATGAAAGTTGTCTCCTGGAATTGCAGAGGACTAGGGAGAAAGGATAAAAAACAAGAAGTCATAAAATTGTTAAAACTAGAAAATCCCTCAATCCTCCTACTCCAAGAGACAAAAATGAGGGACCTAGAAACCCTCCAAGATATTCAAAAAATATGGAAAAAGGTGAAGGAAAAGAAATCCGTTCTAGAGGTGCCTAGGGAGGATTAGGTACATTCTGTAATGAAGAAGATTTCAATTTATAAGACCAAGTGCAGTATCAGTTTTGGCTGATGGTTTCCCTAACTAGGAAATCTACAGGTATGGTTCACTCCATCATAAATTTCTGTATTCCAAATAATTTACTGGAAAAAATAGAATGATGGCGATCCCTCTAGGATATAGCCACTGAAAATCTTGCTCAAAACTTGTTCATTGTCGAGGACTTCAACACACCAAGAGGTTTAAAGGAAAAACGACGGGGCACTATTGTATGAGATCAATTCAAAGAAAGGATGGATGATCTTATCTTGTATCTGGATCTCTTTGATATCCCTTCTGTCAAAGGGATGTACACTTGGAACAATAGAAGAGCAAGTCCAGGAAACATAATGGCTAGACTGGATCAATTCTTAATAAGAAGCTCCTTTCCGGATCTTCCAGACAAATCCTTCTCCTCGAATCTCCCTTGGGTAGGTTCAGACCATCACCCCATCTCGTTAACCTCCAAATCACAAAAAAAATGGGCCTCCATTCTCTTCAGATTCAATGCCCTCTGGATGGAGCGGACAAAGTTCCTCCCCTCCATTTACCAAATATGGAATAAATGGATTACATGATCTCCAAACTATATTTGGGAGCAGAAGCTGAAGCTAGTGAAGGTTCTCCTCAAAGATTGGGCAAAAAACTCGGACCAAAACAATGCCAGAGACAAAAATCTTCAGCTCGAAAACATATAGGAGGAAATGGAGACAAATGAGGTACAACAAAGCCACATTACGATCGAGCAAAAAATTCACAAGGAATACATGCAAGCACTAACTGAAGAAGTAATCACCTGGATATTAAAATCTAGAAGTCTTTGGTTGAAAGTAGGGGATCAAAATACGTCCTTCTTTCACAGACAGGCAGAAGACAAAATTTGGGCTAATCAAATTTCTGAAATCAAAAATTCAGAAGGGGAAATTATAAAGGACTTTGATCAAATCAAGCAACAAACTACAAATCAGTTCCACAAGCTCTATTCTACAAATGGAAGAGAATAAGATGACATAGTTGATGCTCTTCTCAAGCACATTCCAGGCAAGCTAACAGAGGACGATAATCTTCATCTTAATAGACAAATTGAAGAAGCCAAAATTCTAAAATCCATCAATCAATTCAACGAAGACAAAGCTCTAGGACTAGACGGTTTCACCATGCACTTTTGTAAAAAATGTTGGCACATAATCAAGAATGAATTCATTAGAATGATAATATTTTTCCACAAATAAAAAAAAATGGGAGGAGCCACCAACTCCTCCTTCTTGGTGCTCATCCCGAAAGAAATGGTGCCTCTACACCGGACCGATTTAGACCCATTTCTTTATGTAATATTTTTTATAAAATCATAACCAAAATCATAGCTAACAAGTTGAATCCTCTCCTCAGATATTTAATCCTTCCAAATCAAGGAGGCTTTGTGGCAGGCCGACATATATGGGACAATTTTATTCTGGTTCAAGAGGAAATTCACTCCAACAACTCTTGAGGAGAACCAGGTATGGCAATAAAATTGGATATGGCAAATGCTTTTGATAGAGTAGAGCATGATTTTATTTATAAGGTTATGAAAAAAATTGGGTTCAGTCAAGACTTCATTTATTGGATGGGAGCTTGCATTGCTTCCCCTTGGATTGCTCCTCTTTTAAATGGAAGACCAACCCCCTTCTTTAAGGCCTCCAGAGGTTTAAGAAATGGTATCCCACTCTCCCCACTCCTATATGTGATCATGGCAGAGACTCTTAACTGAAATTTGGAGTGGGAAAGAAACAATGGCTCAATCCTAGGAATCAAAATAACCTAGAGGGTAAAAAGAATCAATCAGTCACAATTTGTTGACGACACAATCCTCTTGAGTGGAGCTTCAAAAACCATGACCAGTAGACTAAATCAAGTTCTAGACACTTTTCTCACAGTCTCAGGTGGGCTCCTCAATAAGACAAAGTGCCAAATTTACGTTTGGAATTTCTCTGTTGCTATCAGAAAAAGAATTGTTCAAATCCTGGGATTCAACATCTCAGTGGATTGGAAAACCTTCAAATATTTGGGACTACCTCTGTGCCTAAAATTGTTACCTGGTGAGTTCTGGCATATTTCTCTTCAAAAATTCAAGGAAAAGATGGAGTCTTGGGGCTCAAGGTGGCTCAATCCAGCAGGAAGGGTGATCCTTATTAAATCATTCTTATCTGTTCTTCCCCTCTTTCAATTATCTTCCCTCCTGGCTCCAAAGGGAATTCTAAAAGACTTGGCCCAACTCATCCACAAATTCTTGTGGCAAGGGAGAAAATCCAATTTCAAAAAATTCCACCTTGTGAATTGGGACACAATCACCCTTCCCAAAATAAGTGGGGGTCTAGGAATCAGAGACCCCGAAGTGGCCAACTTAGCAATGGGAGCCAATATTATTTGGAGGATAGTCACATGAAAAAAGGAATGGTGGAAAATGACTATAACATAAAAATATAGAATGGGAGGAAGAAAAATATGCATGGATAACACTTCTGATACTCAACCTGGATCGCAAATCTAGAAACTAATAAGGGAAACCGTTCCCTTCTTCAAGGAGAAGCTGTCTTGGATGCCTAGAAATGGAAAAATGATTAGACTATGGCAAGACCCGATACTGGGAGTGGATCTCAACTCCTGTGAAGCAGAAACTAGTTACCTGAAAAGATGGCTGATAGATGAACACAAAAGCACCCTCTATGACATTTCAACTTGGAATGAGAATCAAAGTTTGAAGGAGTGTAACTTGGGAGGTGTCCCTGATCACTTGAAAAATCAAGCTCAAACCCTGTTCTCATCCCTAAAAGGGGCATCTCCTATTCTCAGACTCACCCCAGGTAGCCGCGGGTGGGGTACAAATGGATACTCAGTAAATGATGGTTATAACACTCTTCTCTCCACTCTAAGGGTATACCAGAACTCAAAAAAATGGAAGAACGTTTGGAGCCAAGACTCTCTGCCCAAAATTAACTTCTTCATTTGGTCCCTTACTCATGGGAAAACTCTAACGAGAGAAAATTTAATGGAAAGAGGATTTCATGGCCCCTTCAATTGCCCTCTTTGCCAAAGAAATATAGATAACATTCACCACCTCTTATGGAACTTCCCTTTTTCACAAATAGTCTGGAATGTGGCCTTTGGAGACATGTCCCGACAAATAAGATGGCCCTCTGCTCCAAATCCTAGACCGGGGAACTGGGAAAAGTACTACTAGGGATCCTTCCGGGAAAAACCAGTCTTTAAACGTATCTAGAGGGCAGTCCCCAAGTTCATATGTTAGCAAATATGGTTAGCAAGAAACAAACAAATTTTCCAGGGGGTTAAAACCCCCCCATAAAGTGTTTCTTCCAAGGCCAAAATGATCCTTTCAGAAGTTTTGAACGGTAAATCTATGAATATAGAATACCCATCCAAATGGAACATCTCGGAGAAGGATTGGATGGAAATTTTTAATCTTCATCTTGGTAAGACTTCACACTCAGCGCAAAGATCATGCTGGAGGCTTGATAATCTCCAAAATTTAGATGACTGGATTCAAAAGAAACAAACCCATACTCTGTGTTTTGATGGAGATTCAAAGGGAAACCTAGGGGAGGCGAGTGTCGGGGGGGGGGGTTCTCTTCGATCCCGGAGGAAAAAGAATCCTAAATTATTAATGGAATCTCGAGAAGGACACCAATAATAAAGCACAGGCCTATGCCTTACTAAAAGGTCTTAAACTTGCAAAGATCCATCAAATCCACAATCTGAATTTCCTAGGTGCTCCAAGACTATAATAAGGATGATGGTTCATGGGAATAATCCAAAAAACTTAAGCTTAAAATGAATAATCGACCAAATATGAGTCGACTCTCAACCCATTAAGCTAAATTTTTACCACATCATGTGAGAGCACAACAAGGCAACAACTAATTTGGCGAATGAAGCCATTGGGAAACTGCCTGGAACCATAGGCGTGGAAGGTGTTGAAGCACTAGCCCCCCTAACCTAATGCACCACATGACCAGGAGCCAGTGCACGCAGATTGGGGGTGGGGCTAGTCGAGGCTTCAGTGCATGCATGGACAGATGGAATGGACACATAGAAAAGGTTGGGGGTGGGGCCCCTTGAGGTTCTAGCAAACAAAGGGACAAGTGGACGGGGCAAGCAAAAAATGTTGGGGGTGGGGCCCTTAGGGGATCCAACACATGTAAGTCTAGGTGGATGGGACGCGTGGACAACAGATCAGGAGAGGGGATGGGGTTAAGGCACATGGAGCAGGCTAGCGTTATAAGGAGAAGGTGGCAAAGGAGGAAGGAAATTCCCATCGACCACTATGCAATGGAGGCTAACAGATCAAGTGCGGGTTTCATCATGGTTTGTGATGCTTAGGAGTTTCGTCCTTCAACGCTCATGGGAGTTCAGGAATTCAAGGATCCGCAACATATGGTCAAGGCGTGCGACAACCCAATCACACAGATTAAGCATTAAGGTGACATTAGGTTCATCTCCAAGTCTGGAAACATCGAGGTCGAAGGTACAACACACATGGAATATTTCACGACTTTTCTGGCTGGCACGGATTCACCATTAAACGAAACATGGGAGATTTTTTTCCTGTACTCATCCCCACATGTGAAAATACATTTAGCGGCCTAGGTAAGTCTCTCTGGCCACCCCTTAGCGTTTGATATTCATGTTTTCTCCCCTCATAGTTTCATTTCTCCTCACCTCACCCACAATTCATTGCTTTGCTCTCCACCTAGATTACGCCACACCTAGACTACAATTCATAGGTCTCAATTGGTCCCGTCCTTCCCCTCCTAGTGCTTTGAGTCTCCTCTTCGTCTGGTCCTGACTCTTCTCAGTCACCACACCCTGTCACGACTGTGTTTCGCTCGGATCCTGTTTCAATCATTCTCGTGGAATCTAGACTCTCTGGGCTTGCCCCTTCACCTTCCCTTACACAAATTTAATTTTTCTCCCTTCCCGTGGCTTCTATACCTTCCGAAATCGCCCACTCTCTCCTCTTTCCAAAGCCGTACCCTCTCGCTGCATCCCAGTGACTTCCCAGCAGACTGGACGCAGCTTGTAGACTCCCAACGCCCAAATTTATGCAGGGTGGTAATGACTTCTTCGTGGATTCTGGACAATTGGACAAGAATTCAATTGAGGAAGAATGCATAGGTTGTCACAGGATGAGAATTTAGCTGGGAGCCTTCAACTCCACTAGGACATTTGAACTTGAAACTCTGTCCCAACACAGGCATATGACAGAGAGACTCCAAGATGAGAGCTATGCTCAAAGGATCCAAATTGAGGAACAACACAACAACATGGAGACAATGCAATGTCATCTGGACCAGCTGGAAGGAGTGCAACATCAACCAAGCAAGCCGAAAAGTCAACATGGATCATCCAAAAATGAAAATTCAGTCTCAGTGAATCAAATTTCAGATCTCAATGAGCCTCATCCAAAAGAAATTCTGGAGCATCAACAGATCAAATTGGAATCAAGTAGTTGAGCCCTGTAAATCTTATGCTGTCATGTTTTGTTTCTCGTTATGTGTTATTGGTATATTCTATCGTTTGTACTTGGTAAAATACAATCACATCAGTTTTGTTAGGGAAGGAGGATGCACCATGAAAATTGTTTTTGTTTCAAATCCTCCAGATGCTACAGTCTCTACTTCTCAAAGGCCTATAATGGCCCCTCTTTTGTAACTCGGTGGATTTATCCACACTTTTAATATAATTTTCTCAATTTCTGTTAAAAAAAAATTATTTTAAAAAACTTTTGTATTTACTTTCGATATTAATGAATCATGTAAGAATAAATTTTCATACCCCTATGTGTCCACCTGTTACTAGAAACAACCACATTAATAGTATTAATGTGTTTGTATACACTGATATGTGTACATTTAACACATAATGTAGGAAAAAACATTATTAATGTGCTAAATATATGTCTATCGTTGTATATGGACATTAATATTATTAATGTGGTTGTTTCTAGGGATCCTTGCATACCAATATCATTGTGGCTTGTTAGACTTTGATATCATTACCATCAAGCTTAGAATGAATTTGGTAAAATTTCAAGTTCTTCCCCGTGGTTTCTAATGTATGTGTTGCTCCATTAAGCTCCATTGAAGTTCAATCTTCTCCACTCTAAAAGTTTTTTCTTGCACTCCTAATCATGAGATTTTTTTCTCACACTCCTAATATTATTTGTGTATTATTTGTGATCATGATATTTTTTTTCAATTTGGAATCCCAAAAGTTCACTCAAAACAAATAAATGAAAAGAAATGAATATAAACAAGAGAAAGACTCAATCTCAAATGATGGAATGCACACTTCATAAAAGACTACTCAAAATCTAATGAAAATGAAGAGGAAATGACTAGACTTGGGGAGTCAAGGGAGAAAGAGATACAGTGAGATAAATAATAGAATATTAGAAGCACATCCATGTGGGAGGAAAACTTGAAAAAGTAAGCAACTTATTAGTATTTGAGGATGCATGGGTTATTTGTTAAATTTCTTTAACACTAGAAAATATTTTGCCCTAAATTATTTCTTCACCAAACCCAAGGTTGAACTAGATCTTGGTGAGTTAGTTCATAAGACTGAATTTTTGGTGTTTAGTGGTTGTGCTCACATATTCTTAGGAATTTCAAAAATCCCTCATGGATTTATATTTGAAAAAATACTTGTACAAGGTCATGGATGGTGAATCAAGAGTAGGACAACATATGGCTAAAGCAACATGGTTGTGGATTGAAATCAAGGACGACGATCATATTTGTATAAATCTAGTCCAAATAACATCTCTTCAAATGAAGATTAGTTTTTCCACGATGATGTTATTTACATTTCTAAAGATGCTTTTGATAGTGCAGTGTTTCTTTCCAGTAAATTTTATCTCTCTTTTTTATCAAGCCAAGGTTTATATACTCCACTCTTACATCTTATTTTGATTTTCTAACATCTTATTTTGATTCTTGGAAATATCTAGGAAGATTCTTGTTCTTTCCATCCGAGAGATTCCTTTTTTGGTCTCTCCTTTTAGTTAAGTGGGAAGAAGCATAAATAGGTGTGTCCGCCCTAATATTTGGAGAAAAGATGGAGTTTCTATATCATACATTCATCCTCCATATAAAGAATTGAACAATTAGCTTCCTCAATGATTATTCCATCTCAAAAAGGGATTTCATATTTTGGTTATATTTACTTTTCTCAATATTATGGGCAAGAAGCAACATTGGTCCTATTTTTCTTATTTAGAAACAAATAGAGTCTATCTAGGAAATGCTTGTGAATTATGAACTCTATACCTCTTCTAAATATTCTTGTATCTATGGGATTTTATAGCTATATGGTTAATCTTGAAATGTTACAAGTCATTGGACTATGATATTGTTTCTTGTAAAAAAAATATTTTTCCCATAAAGGATTGGAAGAATATCTATGTCCTAATACATGTATAGTCATCATCAAGAAGAAATAATCATAGTCTTTTGGTTGATAATAAATGATTCTTTAGCAATTATTCAACATATATAGAATGTATTACTTTTCATCTTGAAATAGAAAATACAATTTTTTTCCAAGGAAAGAAAGTAAATTATTGAGCATAAAGAACCTTGTAAACCATGCTAGTCATAAAAAGAAAATTGTAAAATAAGAGTTCATTGTAAATACCTTTGGCATTTTCATTTCCAAATATGATAACTTTATATCTCAAAGGGCTAGTAATGTTGAGACGAACTAAGTTATCTCACACAAAGAATATCCAATATAAATAGGATAGTACACATAAATCCATATGGGATAATAATAATACAAATAATGAATATGATATGATTATGATGAGAATGAGGGCCCATTTATATATCCTCACATGCATGCACTTTCATGAATAAACACATCCTTTAGATAAAACATGACTTTTTATTTATGATGTGTTTAATCATTATATTTAATTATTATTTATTATATATATTTCTATATGTATTGTGTTCATAACATTGTCTTCCCCTTAAAAATGCTTTGTCCTCAAAGCATACTTTATGGAAGACTTATCTCTTGCTCTGGCTTGTAATTATTGTCTCATGATTCTTCATTCTTGAGTTAGTAGTCATTGAGGACCTGAGACGATAGGATATTCTAAGAGCTGAGAAGAACTGCCGAATTATAAAAGAGTCTGCCCATCCTAATTCGATCTTCTGCGGATTTGGGATTTTATAGGGTTCTTGGAAAGAACTTGATACATTTCTACTCCTATGATAGCTTCTACTTTGACCCCCACTTGTAGTGAAAGTAATATTCTTCGGCATATCGATTATTTGTTTCTGTTGATACATTGATTGGCCGAAGTATCGACTTTTTCGATTACGATGTCAATAAGGCATCCTTGCAACTTGATCTTTACTTCGTATAATAGTAGTTTTTTATTGATTAACTTTTGGAATTGACTCTTCTTCATATCCCTGGATTGTTTCTACTTCAACATTTGAAGACCTCTTTACATGAGTTGTAAGGTTAACTAGATCTATATTAATTCTTTTATCCAGAATTGGGATATTTACATCTAAATACTTCTCTAGCTCCATAGATTTAGTCATTGTCTCTTTATCGACTATTGATGTTTTGTGATCTAGCTCTTCTTGTAACGACTTCTTATCATGCTTGAGTCTTTTAATTTGTGTTAGTAAATCCTGATTATGTTGTTTTAATCGTAAAAATTCTTTTTTATCTTTTGACTTGTCATCTTTATTTTTTTATTCTAGATTCTCCTTTTTTTCATCCTTTAAGATTTTAATTTGTTCTAGTAAATTCTGATTAAGGTTCCTTATGGTGGGAGATTTCTTCCTCTTCTTCAGTTAATTTCTCTTTGAGACTTTGATTTTCTTGTTCCAACTTTTGAAAACACCGCTTCTTCTCCTTGGACTTCATGATATTTGCAAGTAGTTTCTTATTATGATTTCTTAGGTAGGAAATCTCTTCATCTTTTTCAATGATGATCTTGTCACATTCTTTCTGTCGATCTTGCAACTTTTGTATTGACTTCTAGGTATCTTGAAGGATTACTTCTGATAAGTACTTCAAGTCTTTTGATGATGGAGCTTCTGAAACTGACTTCATTGTAATGTCCTGCATTGTGATTTTCTTCTTCTTATAAGAAAATGTCAAAAAAATTATCCTCGTGTTGAAAATAAAAGTACCCAATGTATCTACCCAATTTGACCCTAGAATTATATCAACATTGTCTTGATACATTGATACCACATTGAATTGAGCGATGAATTTGTAATAGCAAATAGACACTTGTAGGTTCTTAATTTGATATTTATCATCGGAAAGACACGTGTCATTTTCAATTATATTTAGTTCTAAAACCATTAATTGGTTCGCTAGGTCAACATTAATGTGATTTTTCCTAGCTATTAGACAAATAATGATATTGATATTATTTCCTTGAATAATCTCATTAACTTCTAATAAAAAATTCACATATTTTTTTTATAAGTATGAGAGAATCTTCTTTTCATCATTTTAACTTTAAAAACTCTTGTATTTTATAATTTCCCTTATATCTCTTTTAATCATTTTAATCCTTTGGAAGACTTTATATCATCATTTTAACTTTAAAAACTCTTGTATTTTATAATTTCCCTTATATCTCTTTTAATCATTTTAATCCTTTGGAAGACTTTATATCGCAATATACTTATTTTTATTCACTTGAATCTTTTTAATCTCCTTTTAATGTACTTTTGATTTTATTTTTTATATAAAAACTTTGATATATATTTTCTTAACCCACTTGTAAGGAACTTGATTATTTTATAGTCAACTATGGTTGACCCTTCGATTCTTAATTAATTCTTCAATGTCGTTTTTAAAATAAAATGAAGCTTCCTTGAATAAATTTTTATAACCTGGATATTCTTAAAATAATATATTCCTTTAACTTAAATTATTTATAACCCTTTTCACTTCCCCTAGAATTATAAATACCTTCACGGTTTTTAATATTTGTCCTCGTATGCTACTCTTCACTTTATATGGATTTTGGTCCAAATGTGTATTATATTAACCCTTTTTTCTATTATCTTTAGATAGTCACCAATATATAATTTTATTTAAAATTCTTTTTTCACCAAACATTGTGTTTTCTCTAATATATCTCCCAGCGTCCACCCTCATAAACTTTTTTATTGGTCCAGGATTTATGAATAACGATTTTATTTGTCTTATTCCAAGATTTCCACTGTACTCTTTGCTGGGTATACTCTAATGCGACTTTCTTCAGGGTTACAAACTGACTAGTGTACTACGATTGTTTTTTAATCCTTGATTCGTTGCCGTTGAATTTGGTGTCCCACGGTTTCCTAGATCTTGCAGTGAAATATATTTTCTTTCACAATGGAATTTTTATTTTTCAAATTTGCATTGAACATATTTTTTATTTTTTTATTTTTTCCTTCCTTTTATATATTTATTATTTTTATGATTTGGCAATGTAGCGTCTCTCTTCAATAAATTTTAAATAGAAACAAATCGGTGTGGTGTGGTCAGTGACTCGAGAAAATTAGAGAAACTTTGAATGAAGTATGGGTAGCCGAAAGTTAGTTCAAAGAAGGTCTGATAAAAAAACTGGCCAAACGTCGGGATCAGGAAAACGAAGCTCTGATACCAAATGAGACAAACTAAGTTCGCTCACACAAAGAATATCCAATATAAATAGGATAGTAAACAAAAATCCACATAGGATGATAATAATATGAATAATGAATATGAGATGAGATGATTACAATGAGAATGAGGGCTCATTTATATATCCTCACATGGGTGCCCTTTCATGAATAGACACATCATTTAGATAAGACATGACTTTTTGTTTATGATGTGTTTAATTATTATTTATTATATCTATTTCTATACATATTGTGTTCATAACAAATGTCTAGATGCCTAAAACCTAGAAAAAAATACTTAGCAAAATAGTTGTTAGAGACCCATGTGTAAGAGATGACTTCTACCTCAATGGCCTTGTGAATTATTACTTTCTTTTCAAAAATGGTGTTTATATGCTCCACTGGATGGGATTTATCAATGCCATTTTTGAACTCATATGACAAAAGCCTTTGCAAATTTCATCATCAATAATTGTTAAAAAACATTCTGAAATGATAGATTAGTGTTCCATATACTCAAACCTCATCAATAGTATTACATACATAGATGGTGAATCCAACCTCCTTAATGGCTTGGATAATATCCAACTAATCCATCATATGTGTTCCCGCTGCCAAGATAACTACGTTGATTTTCTTGATTGCCTCCACAAGACTTGCCTAGTCCTCTAAAAATCCCTAGACATAAATGATCCTATATCAAGTCACACAATTGGGATATCCAAAAAAACAAGGTAAAAATGAGCATCACTTACTCCAATGCCCTATCTAAAACAACATATTCTCCTAAATATAGGATGAATGAACACATTTATTTTCAAATGATAAGTCACAAAACTTGATCCAGGTGGATATCAATGGCCACCCACCTCTTCCAACTGGCTAAAAACAGTTTTCTGGCAATTTTGGTAATTTACTATTTTTAGCAGTTGTTAACTTTCAGGGCCATTTTGAGGGCCTAAATGAAGGTTTTTCATGATCTAGATTCTGAATGATAGACGAAGTCTCTTATTGAGCCCCCCAAATGAATATCCTCTACGATATCTTTCCAACGAGCTATTGTGCGCCCCAAATGGAGATCATATGCAAAAGTTACGCCCCGAGAAGTTGATACACCAAACTACCCAAAACGTGGTCCACAAAACTGTTGGATTTTCATCTTCCGGGGTTAGGGTTTTGGATTTTATTTATGATAAAAAGGCCTTTGGAGCCTCATTGTAAAATCATCTTCTCATGGATGCGAGTAGTCGTCACATCTCTTCTGAGAGATAAGTTGCCACCATTCTAGTGAGTCTTTCACTTTGTATTTTACAGTCTTTGAAAATTTTCGCTCATTAATAGAAAATTGTGTATTACTGTATATTTGTGTTTATGCTTGCATCTCTAATACATTTCTGTTATAATATTGGATATCCGAGATATCTATGTACATTTCTTTATTATATCTCCGCTCTCATTCCGTGCCGAAAATAATCTGGATCAGTGGTATCAGAGCAGTCTGCTCTTGATCGTTTTTCAATGCATGTCCCCGACGAGGTCCGAGTATAGCAAGTTGGGTCTCGATCTTGTCTCTCTTGAAGACAATCGCTCTCACACGCCCAAGAAACCCTCCATGGAGGAAGAAAAGAAAAATGACGGAGCAGACGATTCTATCAATTTGTTGTTTGAGCAAGCTCTCACACGACAAAGGGATGAAATGATGGAGAATTTTTCCCACATCCTTCAACACCTTCTGATAGCAACTGATGCATCTTCATAAAACAACCACTTTGGAAGTGTTGATATTATGGTAGCTGCGGGAAGTATTTACCTCCACGTGTAAACCTGACAAGAATAGAATATTTCGGGAAGCAAGAAGAAACCCTAGAAGACAAGTTAGATCAAGAGAATGATTTGTATTAGGTTATTAGCCTCCAAGAGAAGAAGTCGACCAAAAGGAAATGTTATATACTAAGTAATTAGCACCAAGAATGAGAAGTCAGCCCAAGTAGTCTGACATAAATAATATAAATATAGGAGGTCAGTCTTCATTTTGGCCAGACTTCTCAGAACTGTAGAAGTACACTTGTGCGCATTGTAGTTGGCCAATTTGTGCACAAGTCCTGGGAGCAGCTGTTGCCAATAGTTCTACAATTTGTATTTTCAGTTTTCTGGGTTGGATTCTCTGATCAACTTATGTTATTCTTGCTTGGTGCGCTATCCTTGGAGAGAGGTGTGCCACCTTTTTTTGGCTATTAAGCCTAGGGTTTACTTCCAGAATCTTTCTCTGTCAAGGTCAAGGTGCTCGGGGGTGTCTTCGGCCTATGGTTGGGTGACAATATTGCTATATTGTCTATGGTTAAACGAGCACGCCCATTATATTCTAACAGGTTACGGGCCCACACTATCTTCAGATAGTCTAACCACTGGAAGATAGATTGGGAGGATTTGCTCATTTGTAGTTTCATTTGCAGCGAGTTTTTGTTGCATCAATGAAACCCTAACCCTCTTATTGAGTCACCTTAAGTGAAGGGATTGACCTAATTTATGGATAGACTAGTGCGCCCTTAGCCTAGCGCATCTCTTGATACTATCAACAAGTTAAGACGTTAAGTTTGAGTTTTTGGTCAAAATCAAGGGTTGACCAAGTCAAAGCAGTTATGACTTACTCTATGAAGTCAGAAAAACAAGTTAGAAGGGGCTTCCAACTTTAGAGCATGGAAGAAAAGGATTGACCTCATCCTTTCCAAGAATAAAATGTTGGATATTATGAAAGGAAATATCATGGAACCACAGTTCGAAGAAGGAAAAGAGAAGGAACCTCATAACGTTGTAGTTTTGGAGAAGTTCAAAGACAGTGACATCAATGCCATGAGTATCATAGTGGACTCTATAAAATACCACTTGGTACCCTACATTTCTTAAGCCCTAATATTGGCTCATTACCCCTTAATTGGGGCATATTATATTAGTAATGTTATTTTATTTATGTCGGCTTTAGGCCATTAGTTGTAATTATACCTCCTAGTCTCCTATATATACCAAGGAGACATTTTCATTTTGAATCATCTTGTACTTGAACATTTAAGTGGGGCAAAAGGAGGTTGCCCCCTCGAAGAGGCTTATTATTTGAAATTATCTCTTTTTCAAGGTGTTGAGTACTTTTTCTGAGGTTTTTCTATGCTATATTGATATTTGGTTCTTAACATATGGTATCAGAGCTCAAGGTCTTGGGGTTTCACTGCTGCATCTGAGACACCTTGGCATTTTCTCTATAAATTATTTTCTACAATGTTTCATAAGGAACGACTTGGAGAATATTTAGCAGATGGATCAAGGTACGTTGGGTTCAAAATTCAGCTCATGAGGCCTTATACTTTCGGAGATACAACCTGTACAAGATAGGGTTCTGGAATCATCCTGAACTGAGTCATTGCATAATTTTCACTATAAAAACTTTTATGTAATGTTTAAGACCCTGAACTCCGTAGGATATTTACAGAATTAGTAAGGTATATGTGGTAAATTTTTTATCTTTTGGGTCATCTTAAATTTGTAGATACACCCTGTGTAAGATAGGGTATCTGACTAGTATCAAGAAGGTGTTCCAGGTAAAACAATCATAACTTCTTCCTAGAGTATCCAAATTGAGTGGGACTGGTTTCATTGGATTGTGGACAGTCTGTAGTATTTTTGGTGCAAGTTTCATAATTTTATATCAATTATTTTGTGCGGGGCATGCTATACAAGTGACATCTCTTGGAAAGGCCAAAAATCGGCAAGTTGTGGGGAAGTTACCGTAAATTCCACTTGGCACATCCAATTTTGATTAGACCTGTGGAATTGCAGAGAAGAAATATCATAGAACTACATAAAAGAAAGTTTCATAGCCAAAAGGGCCGAAACTTTGGAGATACAACAGAATAAATATTGTCTAGCATAACCACCTCAAAATCAAGGTTCAAAAGTGATACTTGGCCAACATGCCACCAAAAAAGGGAACTTCTACACCAAATAAGCCTCCATAAAATCCTACTTGGACTCTTGATGAAGGTGAAGAAATGCGTAGGGACATAAATGAACTACAAAATAAGATGGATGGTTTAAAAGGGGAGATCATGGAAGTATTGAAAAATTTCGTAACAGAGAAGACATCTGAAAGTGAAAAGGCATCCCATGAAATTCATGACGAGGACACAAGGAAGGTGAATCAAGAATGGAGAAACTCCAACTTTGGTTTGAAGACCAACCACGTTCCTAAGATTGATATGAGGATGTTTGATGGCAAGGACCCAATCACATGGATACTTCTGATGGAGCAATTCTTTGATCTCCATAATGTGCCACATACACAAAAGGTACAAATTGCTTCTTTATATTTAGAACCTAATCAATTTGTATGGTATCGATGGCTTTGTTCTCTTAAATCACTCATTACTTGGACAATTTTCATGAAAGAAATGATAGCACACTATGATGATACAAGGAGCAATACCTTCTTTAGCCAATTGATAAATCTCAAGCAAAAGGGTTCAGTTACCGAGCAAATTGAGAACTTCCAAAGATTGAATATAAAGGTAATCGATATTCTAGATGAGCACTTGATTGATGTATTCATAGGAACTTTAAAGGATCACATTCAACATGAGGTTCGCCTTTGGGAACCCAAATCATTGGAGAATGCATTTAAGGTGGCAAGAAATGTT
>ML777330.1:118967-137723 GCA_009831015.1 Picea engelmannii | reverse complement strand
TCTCCAGTTAAGAATAAGTCATCCACATACAGTAGGAATATTATTGGTTCATTATCCATAATTTTGAATTAGATATTTGAGTTTGCTTTACTCTTGGTAAAGCCTAAGCTTGTCAAGAAATTGTCTATACAGCCATAAAAAGATCTGGGAGCTTGCTTCAATCCGTATAAGGCTTTCTTCAATCGACAGACATGAGACTTTCTGTCTTCAACCTCAAATCCTTGGGGTTGCTCTATATACACTTCCTCTTCGATAACACCATTCAGGAAAGTTGTCTTCACGTCCATCTGGTGCAACTTCCATTTCATTTTAGCTGCAAGAGATATGATGGTCCTGATCGAAGTGTATCTGGCCACAGGAGCGAATGTATTTTCATAGTCAATGCCTTCCTTTTGGGAAAATCCATGAGCAACAAATCTTGCTTTATATTTCTCAATACTTCCATCAGCGGCATGTTTTATTTTGAAGAGCAATTTTGATGACACCACATCCTTACTTTTTGGTCTGGGAACTATTTCCCATACATCATTATTTATTATGGATTGGTATTCCTCTGTCATGGCATCTGTCCATTCCTTCTTTTGAATGGCCCCTTCAAAGCATGTAGGTTCTTCATCAAGTAGATTGCACATCAAAGCCATGTAATTGGAGAATGGCTTTGGTCTTTTCACCTGTTTCATAGTTCCTTCTGGAACACCATACTTCTCTCCATCTTGAATAAGCTCTCTTGCCCAAGCAAGATTTCTTTTATGGGAGAAGGTCATTTGAGGAGGTTCTTTAACTTTTGTTATATCATGATCTTCAGGAGTCTCCTCATCAGGGGAAGTTACAACTTCCCTTACAGGTTCTGCAGTTCTGGGAACTTCTCTCACAGATTCTATAATCCTGGGATTTACAGGTTCCTCTTCATATATTTCTTCAAGCTGGCATCTTCTTGATTTCTTAAATGTTGCTTCTTCATCGAAGGTCACGTCCCTGCTGATTTCAATATGGTGGTGACCAGGTATGTAGATTCTGAAGGCCTTGGAGACCTCATAGTATCCCACAAATATTTCCTTCTTTCTGGAGGGTTCTAGCTTGTTTCTTTTCTCTTTTGGTATATGAATAAACACTGGACAACCAAATATTTTGAGATGGCTTCCCTATGGCTTCTTTCCGGTGAACATTTCTTCTAGTGTCTTGAGCCCAAGTGCACTATGGGGCAATCGGTTCTGTACATAAACAACTGTCATTATTGCTTCTGCCCATAAGCTCATAGGAAGATCTTGATCTTCACAGCTTCTAGCATGGTTCTATTCTTCCGTTCAGCTACACCGTTTTGTTGGGGATCTTGATCCCAACATCTTTTCATAAGTTCACAAACTCTTTTTAGGTATATTCTCCTCCATTATTTGACCTGAGTATCCTAATATTCCTTACATAAGGGTTCTCTTATCAAGGCTTTGAATTCCTTGATCTTGTTGAACACTTCAAATATATCTAGGTCTTTTACAAGAATGATCATTAATGAATGATACATAGTATACATACCCATTAATGGAGGATGATGGCATTGGGCCATACACATCTGAATGGATGAGTTCTGGGACTCCTTCTGTATTGTTGTCCTTCTTCGGAAACGGGTTCTTGATGTTCTTCCCTTGTGCACATCCATTGCATACGCCTTCATGGTCACCTTTGAGTTCTGGTAAACCTGTGACCGCTTTGCATATGTATGGTATCACCTTGTAGTTGAAGTGAGCTAATCTTCGATGCCAAGATTCTTCAATGGCGTGGGTCATGGCAGCTTCTGAATGATCCTATAGTTTATGCAAGTCACCTTATTCTCTTCCATTGATGATTGCTTCATTTACGGTCTCTCCTTTAGCACGTTGCCTTCTGCAACCTTCGTTATAGCTTCCTCATGTGACCTGGAGCAAGGTCAACAAAACAACAAGCAAGAATAATATCCTTCTTGATAATATAAAGCAATAGCACGAACACTCATCACAGTAGCTCCTTTAGAGCTATCACTTATAATTTATCTGAAGCAAAGATTAAAGGTAAGGAATACAATATGAAATGAGGTCAACACTCTCATAGTGTTGGGACCAAGCATTCTTCCATGGAAACCTGGAACAAACACACGAGGTTTCTCCTAGAGGAGGTGTTAGTTGTATCAGGAAAAGTATTTACCTCTATATGCTCACATGCTATCAAGTATAATACTTTACAAAGACTGTTCTCTCAACTATAGTCATCAACTTGTCATGTGTACCTTTGAATCTTGATTAATCAAACCTAGAGCCTTGTCCTCAAGAATGAGTGATTTATTTTCTTCCAGGTCTCCTTCACTCAAGTGCCGAGTGCTTTCTTCAACCTGTCTATTGTACTAAGACAATACGTTATCTCGATAGAAGGTTAGGTTAGAGGATAATATCTATGATCAACTTTTAATCCTTCTAATAATTTGATCATAGATTCAACATGCAACACTGATCAAGATAATGTTATGACAAATAGATGTATATTAGAATAATCACACCTGGGTTGCATCATTCCTTTAAATGTGTTGGATCTTGAGATCCTTCTGGATCTATGGCAAGAGATCCCTTCTCCTGTAAATACTCTTTAGGGTTTAACCATTAAACATATGTAAGTACATACCTCTGATAGCATTTCCAAGTAGTGGCTCCATCTAGTAGCAGCGGTAATCATTGCCAACTCTTGAGAAAATTTCAAGGGTGATTGCAACTGGTTCTACGACTGCAACTGCAACTGGTACTGCAACTACAACTGGTTCTGAGACTGCAACTGCAACTGGAACTTAGGGTTTTATGAGGAAACCCTAATTTTTCAAACTTCGATTTTTGAAATTCTGATCCAGGGGATAGATGCACTGAGATGAGGCGAGTTAGCTGGTGCAGTCGGAATTTCGAAAATCCAACTTTTACCCCCTCAAACTTGATCTGCGGATTTTTGGACTGGTGCTTTTGGTTTTCTGGTACTTCAGGTACTTCTGGTACTCTGGTTTTCTGGTTTTCTGGTACTTTGTGAAACTAGGGTTTCACTTTTCGGGAGATCCAACCATTGAAAAGGTGCGCTCTAAGTGCCAAAATGATCCTTGGGGGAGGGCGCAACTTTCTAGGTAGTTTTGGAGCTGAAAAGATTCACTTTTGAAAAACCCTAATTTGCAGGTACTGCAACAGTGACATTTTTCTCTTGCGAAATATGCTTCCTTCAGGTTGGCTCTGATACCATGTTCATGTTTATTCCATTATTATAGTTCTTTGCATTTCAATAGATAATAGCAACATAGGAACAAGATCACTAAGAAATACACATTCACAAGAGACACAACATTTATCCTGGGAAACCCTCTAGGGGAAGAAAACCCAGCAAAAACTTCCTTATCATAAATTGCCAATACAATGTCAAGAGATAACTCAAACCAATACAAATAGTCCTATCCAAAAGATGTGCCACTCTTCTCCCTCTCTCCTTTGCCGATAACAGATCAAAACTTGTCTCTCAAACTGAGCAAGTGAGTTGCGTTCAAATGAGGTGCTAGCCTCCTTTATTTATACAAGTCCTAGCATGTGTGAAGTGTCTCTTCACTGGTAGGGCCAGCTTCTTAATCTGGGTGGGTAAACCCACCTTTCTTATATTTCTGGGTCTTCTTATTAACTGCTTGGGCCAACTTCTTATTCTGCCTATTATAATTGTCTGTTGACCAATCCACAAAAGGGGATTTGGTCCTAATACAATTACCGACATGATTAATCCACAATGGGGATTAATCCTATAAATAATATATCAATAATAAAAAGAATACTCTTTGCAATTACATTATTTCAACAAGAAACACACAAAGCATCAGTTGCCAAAGAAAGGGAACCCTCAAAGAAAGACAAGTAGGACAAAACAAACTTCTTCTTCTAAGACAAGGTAACAATACTCTTCATAGTTCTTGTACATACCATGTTTTTTGTACATATCTTGCATATCTATTCCTTAGAAGATAGTATGTTCAAAGAGAAACTATACCTATCGAAGAACAACAAGATAAGGATTGCTATCACAATGAATACAAGTCAGGAAATACACATGAAAGGATGAAGTACATCAACAACCCCTGGTAACAATTCATGTGGAAGTTATTACATAAGTAACAAGTGTAAGATACGCTGAAATCAGAATCAATCTTGAAGAAACCTAGAAGAAGTAAAGACAGAAAGAAGTCAACAATCAAGAGGAAATTGGAAAAAGGTCTGTGACACTTTGCAGAAGGCAATAAGGATGCAGACGGAAGTGTGGACTCTGTTAGATGGAGGGAGCCGATTATATATATTTCCAAAAGAAGAGCACTCATTCATGCATGAAGAAAGGATTAGGAGGGAGCTAATCCTAAATTATATTATCCATTGAAGATGATAAAGTATCTATTCATGGTAGCAACCATGAAAATAAAAACGTGTTCAGTGTGAATTTAGAAGAATTCTTCTTCGAAAAGAAGCCTTAAAGTATCCCTGGTTTTCCATCCAAATCCATGATCCTATGATGAAAGGAATAAGTTGGAATCTCCAGGGCATGGAATCTATAGAAAACTCCATGGACCCAAGAGATAAAGAGAAACACGAGGAAGAACATGAAGATTCCAAGAGACAAAGAAAAGATAGAACAAACAATCATTGTATCAAGAATAACAAGACTGCCAGCTTGATCTGAACTCACTAAAAGAAATCAAGTAGAGGAAATCAAAGTTGTGATGAAGAATAGTGTATGGAAGACTTATGAATGCAAGCATTGTGAGATCCAGAACTAGAGGTTCTCCCAGATGGAGGGAGAAGACTATGATGATTGCTTGTTCTAGTAAACCAGACATACCTCTACATGAGCCATAATATTGTCCCTAATATCCATGGGTTGGAGTCTACATCAGATGAATGCAAAGAATGTTCTCTAGAATGATTGAACAAAGAGAGTTTGTAGAGAAACCTCAAGGCTTTGAGGTATACCATAAAGAGACCCTTGTATGTAGATGGAAGAAGACAACTTGGTGGAGAATCTCCAATGCACAACAGAAGCATGGTGAAAACTTTCTATAACAGAGATATTGTATCAGAATGGTTACTCAGAACTCCAGGATGATGGATTGCCAATCCATGACAAACTCTCATGATAGCAGAAGAAGTACCACTTGGATATGTTCCAATTTGACCCTTGCCACGATGTTGTGAACTAGTAGGAAACAAAAGAGATGAATCCAACTATGATATACTATAATGATCAGAGCTATATGAAGCCTTTAGAGAAAACGAATGTTCCAGGAAGACCGAAGTACATTAAGATCAAGAATTACATTCTCCGCGATGAGGTCTAGAAAGGAGAAGTGGTTCTCCAATATATATCTCCACAGATGAGTAGATAAGTAGATTATTGGTAAATCCTCTGTCCAAGATGAACGTGTTTGCGTACTCAAGAAACAAATTGGAGATCATGGAGACAACTTCCTTATTGAAAAGGGAAGAGATGACTATGAGGTTGGGAGGGAACACTGATGTGTTATTGATTTATGGATAGTCATTTTTCAGTTCGAAAAATGGTCTAGGATGAGCAGTTCCTTTCTAGTTTGGAAAGGGGTTTGATATTTCTGATGGACAAGCATTTTCCAGTTCGAAAAATGGTCTAGATTGAACGGTCATTTTCATAATGAAAATGGTTCGATGGATTATTGATGTACCATAGACAACAATTCCCCTTGTGGAAACTGTGGGGGAATGGTCTAGGACAGTCTTTCTTCTTGACAATCACTGTCAGTAGTGGTCAAGAAGACTGGTCTACCTCGCTGGGAAATCATTCTTTTGAAGCTCACAATTGTGAGTAGTTTCGAAGAATGGTCTGTTTTGGAGGTTGTTGTAGGACAATCATTTCCTTAGGAAATGGTCCAGAAAGTCATTCCCTATGGTAGATTCATTCTCTCTAGGTTGCACTTTTTTTAGTGTTGGAGGAATGGCCCAGATAGGTGAATGGTCCAAGTTCAACAATCAGGTATATGCATTCCCTAGGGCAGACTCATTCTCTCTAGGTTTCACTTTGTTTAGTGTCGGAGGAATGGCTTAGATAGGTGAATGGTCCAGGCTCAGAAATCAGGACAGGTATTCCTCCTTGCTTGAGAAGAATAGTCCAAATAGCCCATCATTGATGTTTTACTCTCTGAGGGAAGTTTCTCTTCCAGATCTCACAGATGTGAGTGGAAGAATGGGTGCCCAAATGACTCATTTATATCATGATATTGTTTCTGTGTAGGTTGATATTAGATGATATGATTTCCATGGAGACTGTATGTCTCTGGACAATAGATGTATGCTATTGTGGTGGATGTGTTCTACTGATTGTGACTATATGTCATTGATCAAGTAGTTGTGTGCTACTTGGTGTGGTAGTGTACCATTGGGTTGTAGTTGTGTACTACTATGGATAGACACAATTGTGTTCTATTGAATGGCATTGTTCTGATTTCCTTATAGACTATCAATAGTGTTGAAAATGATTATCATCTAGATGGATGATCAGTGTACCGATGGACAAAAATTCTCCAGACGGAAAATGGCTTAGAACATCTATTCTTCTAGGACATATGCTCAGATTAGAAGAATGGCTTTTGTATCACTCCTTGAAGTGAGTGACTTATTCAACATCATGTTTGATTACTCAAATGGAGTATGGTTTTGAGAGATGATGTAGTTGATGTTGTCAGATGACACTGATAGTGATGATGGTGTCGTGATCTAATCACGAGATAGTCTGTACGACTATGATGATGCTACCTATTCAATGGTATGTTTGTGCTCAAGACCATTGCCTTCAATACCTCCCTAACTAGGAGGGAGTGTTGATATTATGGTAGTTGCGGGAAGTATTTACCTCCACGTGTAAACCTGACGAGGATAGAATATTTCGGGAAGCAAGAAGAAACCCTAGAAGACAATTCAACTCAAGAGAATGATTTGTATTAGGTTATTATCCTCCAAGAGAAGAAGTTGGCTAAAAGGAAATTGTATATACTAAGTAATTAGAACCCAGAATGAGAAGTCGGCCTAGGCAGTCTGGTAGAAACAATATAAATATAGGAGGCCAGTCTTCATTTTGGCTAGACTTCTCAGAACTGCAGAAGTACACTTGTGTGCACTGCAATTGGCCAATTTGTGCGCAAATCCTAGGAGAAACTGTTGCCAACAGTTTTGCAATCTGTATTTTCAGTTTTCTGGGTTCTTTGATCATATTTTGTTATTATTTCTTGGTGCGCTATCCTTGGAGAGTGGTGTGCCACCTTTGTTTGGCTATTAAGCCTAGGGTTTGCTTCCAGAATCTTTCTCTGTCAAGGTCAAGGTGCTCAGGGGTGGCTTCGACCTATGGTTGGGTGACAATATTTCTATATAGTCTATGGTTAAACAATCACATCCATTATATTCTAACAGGAATCACCTCTCCTTTCAAGGTACAAGTTAATTTTGATATTCCCGTATTTGAAGATCAAATAGATGCAGATGCCCTAGACAAATGGTTAAATCTATTATAAGGTTATTTCTTTGTTCACCATTTTTCTGACAGGGAAAATATCACCTTCACACTCTTTAAATCTCTCCCCCATGTCAAACATTGGTGGGAAAATTACTGGGAGAAACGTTCCACAGAAGAGTCTGGAATATATGGGGTCGATCCCACTTGAGATTTTTTTGTGGACACAGTAAAGGAACAATATTACCTTGTTGGAAATTACGAGGAGAAATATATGATATGGACCACATTGCGGAAAGAGAGGGGCTAAGAAGTTATGGAGTTCACCAATACCTTCCATAACTTGCGCACCAAGATGGGTATCAAAGACTCCGAACGACATTTGGTTATGAAATACCGTGGGTTTCTACACAAATACATCCAAACTGAAATGGATTTTCTGGACATCTCATCACTCGGTGTTGCTTATCGATATGTTGTTAAAATCGAGCAGAAATTTAAGCACCGGAACAAATGGGATTTCAGGTCTGAAAATTTGCAACAACCAAAGTATGATAAAGACAACCATAACAAACAATCTAATGAAAAAAAATCCAAGCCACAGGAAAAGAAGGGTCACGGGAAGATGAAGAAGGACACCGGAAAATGGTGTGATTTCCACAAAATCCCCTGGAAAAACACCGATGAATGTCACTCAAAATAGTCATTAGTGGTCGAAATCAAAGATAAGGAGCCGAACCCTGATTCAGAATCTGATTCAGAAAATACTGACAGAAGACATATCATCGACGCAGACCCCACTTCTATTGTTGCGACCACAACAATTCAACCAGAAGAACCAACAGATCTTGAAGAGGGGGAGCTCCTTTTTCATTGACAGATGTGGGTGAAGGGGACATTGCTGCATTTTATTGTTGATAGTGGAATCCAGAAGAACCTCATCTCAATAGAGGTCGTCAAACAGTTGGGATTGTCGACAACACCACACCCACAACCATACAACATTGAGTGGCTTCGTCAGGAACAAGATCTTTGTGTCAACCAACAGTGTCGACTGTCATACGACATCCATCCCTTCAAGGATGAGGTATTATGTGATATTGCCCCGCTGGATGTCTGTGATGTTCTCTTGGGCCAACCATATATGTGGAAGCACCATGCTATCTATGAGTCTCGACCCCATAGTGTCATTTTTACTCTGGGGGGTCATCTCTATAGGATACCAGAAGTGGTTTCGACTAATGTCCCACCTAAATCATGTCACAAGGTAGTATCTCATACTACAAAATTTAGCCTCTTCACAATCTGTTCAAAAGGTTAACAGAAGGATATTGCAACCACTACAACCTTGGCCCAAACACATTTTATCCAATAGAAGCAGGTCGAAAAGACAACAATAAAGCTCAAATATTCCTTCTGCAGACAGGAATATCATGTATCCAGACTGGTTAAAAATTTCCAACCCTTCTGGCCACAGGTTCGTGACAACCTTCAAAAATCTAAGCAGCGCAACTTCTCCAACAAGGCAAGCAATTCATCAAGATGCAGATTCAACAAACTCTTTTCCCTCTCCTGTGGGAACTCAACACAATGGGGACCATTGATTCCTAAGGAGGGAGGATTGATCCAGGTGGATATCGGTGGCCACCCACCTCTTCCAACTAGCTCAAAACAATTTTCTGGAAAATTTGGTAATTTACTATTTTTAGCAGTTTTTAACTTCTGGGGCCATTTTGAGGGCATAAATGAAGGTTTTTTAGGATCTATCTTCTCAATCATAGTCAAAGGCTCTAATTTAACACCCAAAATGAATCTCCTCTACAATACCTTTCTAACCAACTATCGTGTGCCCCAAACAGAGATCGTATGCCAAAGTTACGCCCTCGGGAAGTTGATACACCAAACTACCCAAAATGGGGTCCACAAAACTGTTGGCTTTTCATCGTCCAGGGTTAGGGTTTTGGATTTTATTTATGATAAAAAGGCCTTTGGAGCCTCATTGTAAAATCATTTTCTCATGGATGTGAGTAGCTATCACATCTCTTCTCAGAGATAAGCTGCCACCATTCTAGCGAGTCTTTCACTCTGTGTCTTACAGTCTTTTTACATTTTTTCTCAATAATAGAAAATTGTGTATTAATGTATATGTGTTTATGGTTGCATTTCTAATACATTTATGTTATAATATTGGATATCTGAGATATCTCTGTACATTTATTTATTATATCTGCGCTCTCATTTCGTGCTGAAAATAATCTGGATCAGTGGTATCGGAGCAGGCTGCTCTTGATCGTTTTTCAGTGCATGTCCTTGACTAGGTCCGAGTATAGAAAGTTGGGTTTCGATCTTGTCTCTTTTGAAGACAATATCTCTTGCACGCCCAATAAACCCTCCATGGCAGAAGGAAAGAAAAACAATGGATCAGACGATTCTGTCAATCTGTTGCTTGAGCAAGCTCTCACGTGACAGAGGGACGAAATAATGGATAATTTTTCCCACATCCTTCAATGTCTGTCGATAGAAACATGCACATCATCAAACAACCACTTTGGAATCACCTCTCCTTTCAAGGTACAGGTTAATTTTGATATTCCCATATTTGAAGGTCAGCTAGATGCAGATGCCCTAGACAAATGGTTAAATCTATTAGAAGGTTATTTCTTGGTTCACCATTTTTCCGACAGGGAAAAGATCACCTTCACACTCCTTAAATCTCTCCCCCATGTCAAACATTGGTGGGAAAATTACTGGGAGCAAATTTCCATAGAAGAGTCTAGAATATATGGGGTCGATCCCACTTGGGAGTTTTTTGTAGATGCAGTAAAGGAACAATATTGCCTTGTTGGCGACTATGAGGAGTGGTATATGAGATGGACTACACTGCGGCAAGAGAGGGGCCAAGCAGTTCCGAAGTTCACCAATACTTTCCATACCTTGCGCACCAAGTTGGGTATCAAAGACTCCGAACGACATTTGGTTCTGAAATACCATGGGGCTCTACACAGATACATCCAAACTGAAATGGATGTTCTAGACATCTCATCACTCAGTGTTGCTTATCGACATGTTGTTAAAATCGAGTAGAAATTTAAGCACCAGAACAAACAGGAGTTCAGGTCTACAAATCCACAACAACTAAATTATGATAAAGAAGGCCCTAACAAACAGTCTCCCGAAAACCAGTCCAAGCCACAGGAAAAGAAGGATCATGTGAAGACGAAGAAGGACACCAGAAAATGGTGAGATTTCCACAAAATCCCCTGGCACAACACCAATGAATGTCGCTCAAAACAGTCATTGGTGGAATAAATCAAAGATAAGGAGCCGAACCCTGATTCAGAATTTGATTCAAAAAATACTGACAAAAGACAGAGCATTAACGCAGACCCCACTTCTATTTTCGTGATCGCAGAAATTCAACCAGAAGAACCAACAGATCTTGAAGAGAGGGAATGCCTATTTCATTCACATATGTGGGTGAAGGGGACCCCACTGCATTTTATTGTTGATAGCGGAAGCCAGAAGAACCTCATCTTAGCAGAGGTCGTCAAACAATTGGGATTGTCGACAACACCACACCCACAACCATAAAACATTGGGTGGCTTCGCCATGGACAAGATCTCTGTGTTAGCCAACAATGTCGATTGTCATACGACATCCATCCCTTCAAGGATGAGGTATTATGTGATGTTTCCCCTATGGATGTCTATGATGTTCTCTTGGGCCAACCATATATGTGGAAGAGTCATGCTATCTATGAGTCTCAACCCCGTAGTGTCATTGTTACTCTGGGGGGTCATCTCTATAGGATACCAGAGGTGGTTCCGACTATTGTCCCACCTAAACATTGTCACAATGTAGTATCTCATACTACAAAATTTAGCCTCTTCACAATATGTTCAAAAGGTGAACAAAAGGATACTGCAACCACTACAGCCTTGGCCCAAGCACCTTTTATCCAACAGAAGGAGGTCGATAAGACTGCAGTAAAGATCAAATATTCCTTCTGTAGATAGACATCTCATGTAGTCAGACTGGTTAAAAATTTGCAACCCTTCCAGCCACAGGTTCGTGACAACCTTAAAAAAGATAAGTAATCCAACTTCTCCAACAAGGCAAGCAGCTCATCAAGATGCAGATTCAACAAACTCGTTTACCTCTCCCCCAGGCACTCAACGCAATGGAGACCATTGCTTCCTAAGGAGGGAGGATTGATCCAAGTGGATATCGATGGCCACCCACCTCTTCCAACTGGCTAAAAACAATTTTCTGGCAATTTTGGTAATTTACTGTTTTTAGTAGTTTTTAACTTCCGAGGCTATTTTGAGGGCCTAAATGAAGGTTTTTCAGGATCAAGTTTCTTAACGATAGCTAAATGCTTTGATTTATCCCCCAAAATGAATCTCCTCTACGATACCTTTCCAACGAGCTATCGTGTGCCCTAAACGGAGATCGTATGCCAAAGTTACGCCCTTGGGAAGTTGATACACCAAACTACCCAAAACGGGGTCCACAAAACTGTTGGATTTTCATCTTCTAGGATTAGGGTTTTGGATTTTCTTTATGATAAAAAGGCCTTTGGAGCCTCATTGTAAAATCACCTTCTCATGGATGCGAGTAGCCATCACATCTCTTCTCAGAGATAAGTTGCCACCATTCTAGCGAGTCTTTCACTCTGTATTTTAAATTCTTTCTACATTTTCGCTCATTAATAGAAAATTATGTATTACTGTACATATGTGTTTATGGTTGCATATCTTATACATTTATGTTATAATATTGGATATATGAGATATATCTGTATTTCTTTATTATATCTTCGTTGATCCGGATTTTATGAGTAAAACGAAATGAATACAGATTATTAACAGGTGCTTAACACAAAATAACAGAGATACAGTAAAACTGGTTTTCTATTCAATAACGAAATAAGTTGAAACTGTAAAATGCAGCGGAAACAAGCTTGTTGGAATGGTGGTGGCTTATCTCTGAGAAGAGATGTGACGGCAGCGCGCATTCGCAAGAAGAAGGTTACAATGAGGATCTGAAGGCCTTTTTACAATAATAAAGAATGCAAAAAACCCTAAACATCCAAAAACCTAACCCTAGGAGATGAAGCGCCAAAAGTCATGTAGGCCCCGTTTGGGTAAGCTAGTACATCAACTTCCTGGGGTCATAACTTTTGCATACGATCTCCGTTTTAGGCGTGTGATAGCCTGTTGGAAAGGTATCATCGAGGAGATTCATTTTGGGGGCTCAATCATGCCTTCGGCCATCATTGAGGAGCTCGATACCGAAAAACCTTCATTTAGGCCCTCAAAATGGCCCCGGAAGTAAAAACTGCTAAAAATAGTAAATTGCCAAAAATATCATAAAGTTGTTTTGAGCTAGTTGGAAAAGGTGGGTGGCCACCAATATCCATCTGGATCAATCTCTCTCATTTGGTGCCGAAAATAATCTAGATCAGTGGTATTAGAGAAGGCTGCTCTTGATTGTTTTTCAGTGTATTTCCCCGACGAGCTCCGAGTATAGCAAGTTGGGTATCGATCTTGTCTCTCTTGAATACAATCGCTCTCGCACTCCCAAGAAACCCTCCATGGCAGAAGAAAAGAAAAACGATAGAGCAAACAATTCTATCAATCTATTGCTTAAGCAAGCTCTCACGCGATAGAGGGACAAACTGATGGAGAATTTTTTCCATATCCTTGAACGTCTATCAATAGAAGCAGGCACATCTTCATCAAACAGGGACTTTGGAATCACCTCTCCTTTCAAGGTACAAGTAAATTTTGATATTCTCGTATTTGAAGGTCAGATAGATATAGATGCCCTAGAAAAATGGTTAAATTTGTTAGAAGGTTATTTATTTGTTCACCATTTTTTCGACAAGGAAAAGATCACCTTCTCACTCCTTAAATTTCTCCCCCATGTCAAACATTCGTGGGAAACTTACTGGGAGAAAATTTCCACAGAAGAGTCTGGAATATATGGGGTCGATCCCACTTGGGATTTTTTTGTGGACGCGGTAAAGGAACAATATTACCCTGTTGGAAACTACGAGGAGTAGTATATGAGATGGACCACACCACGGCAAGAGAGGGGCCAAGAAGTTCTAGAGTTCACCAATACCTTCCATACATTGCACACAAAGCTGGGTATCAAAGACTCCGAACGACATTTGGTTCTGAAATACCATGGGGCTCTACATAGATACATCCAAACTGAAATGGATTTTTTGGAAATCTCATCACTCAATGTTGCTTATCGATATGTTGTTAAAATCGAGCAAAAATTTAAGCACCAGAACAAATAGGATTTCGGGTCTGCAAATCCGCAACAACAAAAGTATGATAAATATGGCCCTAACAAATAGTCTCTCGAAAACCAGTCCAAGCCATAGGAAAAGAAGGGTCACGAGACGATGAAGAAGGACACCGGAAAATGGTGCTATTTCTACAAAATCCCCTAGCACAACAACGATGAAGAAGGACACCGAAAAATGGTGCGATTTCTACAAAATCCCCTAGCACAACAACGATGAATGTCGCTCAAAACAATGATTGGTGGCTAAAATCAAAGGTAAGGAGCCGAACCCTGATTCAAAATCTGATTCAGAAAATACTGATATAAGATAGGTCATCGACACAGACCCCACTTCTATTGTCACAACCACAACAATTCAACCAGAAGAACCAACATATCTTGAAGAGGGGGAGCACCTTTTTCATTCAGAGATGTGGGTGAAGGGATCCCACAACATTTTATTGTTAATAGCGGAAGCCAGAAGAACCTCATCTTAGCAGAGGTCGTCAAACAATTGGGATTGTCAACAACACCACACTCACAACCATAAAACATCAGGTGGATTCGCGAAGGACAAGATCTTTGTGTCATCCAACAGTCTCGATTGTCATACGACATCCATCCCTTCAAGGATGAGGTATTATGTGATGTTGCTCTGCTGGATGTTTGTGATGTTCTCTTGGGCCAACCATATGTGTGGAAGCACCATGCTATCTATGAGTCTCGACCCCGTAGTGTAATTTTTACTCTGGGGGGTCATCTCTACAGGATACCAGATGTGGTTCTGACCATTGTCCTACCTAAACAGTGTCGCAAGGTAGTATCTCATACTACAAAATTTAAACTCTTCACAATCTGTTCAAAAGGTAAACAGAATGATATTGCAACCACTACAGCCTTGGCCTAAGCAACTTTTATCCAACAGAAGCAGATCGACAAGACTGCACCAAAGCTCAAATATTCCTTCTGCAGGCAGACATCTCATGGATCCAGACTGGTTAAAAAGTTCCAACCCTTCTAGCCACAGGTTCATGACAACGTTCAAAAAGATAAGCAACACAACTTCTCCAATAAGGCAAGCAACTCATCAAGATGCATATTCAACAAACTCTTTTCTCTCTCCCCCCAGGCACTCAACGTAATGAAGAACATTTATTCCTAAGGAGGGAGGATTGATCCAGGTGGATATCAGTGGCCACCCACTTCTTGCAACTGACTCAAAACAGTTTTCTGGCAAATTTGGTAATTTATTATTTTTAGTAGTTTTTAACTTTCGGGGCCATTTTGAGGGCCTAAATGAAGGTTTTTCATGATCGAGCTTCTCAATGATAACCAAAGGCTCTGATTGAGCCCCCAAAATGAATCTCCTCTACGATAAATTTCCAACGAGATATTGTGCGCCCCAAACTGAGATCGTATGCCAAAGTTACACCCCCGAGAAATTGATACACTAAACTATCCAAAACGGGGTCCACAAAATTGTTGGCTTTTCATCTTCCGGGGTTAGGGTTTTGGATTTTCTTCATGATAAAAATGCCTTCGGAGCCTCATTGTAAAATCATCTTCTCATGGATGCAAGTAGCGATCACATCTCTTCTCAAAGATAAGTTGCCACCATTCTAGCGAGTCTTTCACTCTGTATTTTACAGTCTTTGTACATTTTTTCTCATTAATAGAAAATTGTGTATTACTATATATCTATGTTTATGGTTGCATCTCTTATACATTTCTGTTATAATATTGGATATACGAGATATTTCTGTACATTTATTTATTATATCTTCGCTCTCATTTTGTGCCGAAAATAATCTAGATCAGTGGTATCAGAGCAAGTTGCTCTTGATCGTTTTTCAGTGCATGTCCCCGACGAGGTCCAAGTATAGTAAGTTGGGTCTCGAGCTTGTCTCTCTTGAAGACAATCGCTCTCTCACGCCCATTAAACCCTCCATGGTGGAAGAAAATAAAAACAGTGGAGTAGACGATTCTATCAATCTATTGCTTGAGCAAGCTCTCACGCGATGGAGGGACGAAATGATGGATAATTTTTGCCACATCCTTCAATGTATGTCGATAGCAACAGGTGCATCTTCATCAAACAACCACTTTGGAAGAACCTCTCCTTTAAAGGTACATGTTAATTTTGATATTCTCGTATTTGAAGGTCAGATATATGTAGATGCCCTAGACAAATGATTAAATCTATTAGAAGGTTATTTCTATGTTCACCATTTTTTCGACAGGGAAAAAATCACCTTCACACTCCTTAAATCTCTCCCCCATGTCAAATATTGGTGAGAAACTTACTGGGAGTAAAGTTCCACATAAGAGTCTGGAATATATGGGGTTGATCCCACTTGGGATTTTTTTGTGGACACAGTAAAGGAACAATATTACCCTGTTGGCAACTACAAGGAGCAGTATATGAGATGGACAACATTGCGGCAAGAGAGGGGCCAAGAAGTTTCGGGGTTCACCAATACCTTCCATACCTTGCACACCAAGTTGGGTATCAAAGACTCTGAACGACATTTGGTTCTGAAATACTGTGGGGCTCTACAAAGATACATCCAAACTTAAATGGATTTTTTGGACATCTCATCACTCGGTGTTGCTTATCGATATGTTGCTAAAATCGAGCATAAATTTAAGCACTAGAATAAACGGGATTTTGGGTCTACAAATCCGCAACAACCAAAGTATGATAAAGGCAACCCTAACAAACAATCTCCCGAAAACCAGTCCAAGCCACAGGAAAAGAAGGGTCATGAGAAGACGAAGAAGGACACCGGAAAATGGTGCGATTTCCACAAAATTCCTTGGCACAACACCGATGAATTTCGCTCAAAACAGTCATTGGTGGCCAAAATCAAAGATAAGGAGCCAAACCCTGATTCAAAATCTGATTCAGAAAATACTGAAAGAAGACAGATCATCGACGCATACCCCACTTTTATTGTCGCGACCGCAACAATTCAACCAAAAGAACCATCAAATCCCGAAGAGAGGGAGTGTCTTTTTCATTCACAAATGGGGGTGAAGGGGACCCCACTGCATTTTATTGTTGATAGTGGAAGCTAGAAGAACCTCATATCAACATAGGTCGTCAAACATTTGGGATTGTCGACAACACCACACCCACAACCATACAACATTGGTTGGCTTCGCCAGGGACAAGATCTTTGTGTCAGCCAACAATGTTGATTGTCATATGACATCCAACCCTTCAAGGATGAGGTATTATGTGATGTTTCCACGTTGGATGTCTGTGATGTTTTATTGGGCCAACCATATTTGTGGAAGCGCCACGCTATCTATGAGTCTCGAACATGTAGTGTCATTGTTACTCTGGGGGGTCATCTCTATAGGATACCGAAGGTGGTTCCGACTATTGTCCCACCTAAACATTGCCGCAAGGTAGTATCTCATACTACAAAATTTAGCCTCTTCACAATCTGTTCAAAAGGTGAACAGAAGGATACTGCAACCACTACAGCCTTGGCCCAAGCACCTTTTATCCAATAGAAGCAGGTTGACAAGACTGCAAAAAATCTCAAAGATTCCTTCTACAGACATACGTCTCATGTAGCCAGACTAGTTAAAAATTTCCAACCCTTCCAACCACATGTTCGTGACAACCTTCAAAAATCTAAGCAACACAACTTCTCCAACAAGGCAAGCAGCTCATCAAGATGCAGATTCAACAAACTCTTTTCCCTCTCCCCGGATACTCAATGCAATGGAGACCATTGCTTCCTAAGGAGGGAGTATTGATCCAGGTGGATATCGGTGGCCACCCACCTCTTCCAACTAGCTCAAAACAATTTTATGACAATTTTAGTAATTTACTATTTTTAGCAGTTTTTAACTTCCGGGGCCATTTTGAGGGCCCAAATGAAGGTTTTTCAGGATCGATCTTCTCAATGATAGTCGAAGTTTCTAATTGATCCCCAAAAATGAATCTCCTTTATGATACCTTTCCAATGAACTATCATGCACTCCAAATGGAGATTGTATGCCAAAGTTACGCCCCTGGGAAGTTGATACACCAAACTACCCAAAACGGGGTCCACAAAACTGTTGGCTTTTCATCTTTTGGGGTTAGGGCTTTGGATTTTCTTTATGATAAAAAGGCCTTTGGAGCCTCATTGTAAAATCATCTTCTCATGGATGTGATTAACCATCACATCTCTTCTCAGAGATAAGATGCCACCATTCTAGCGAGTCTTTCACTCTGTATTTTACAGTATTTGTACATTTTCTCTCATTAATAGAAAATTGTGTATTACTATATATATGTGTTTATGGTTGCATCTTTGATACATTTCTGTTATAATATCGGATATCTGAGATATCTCTGTACATTTCTTTATTATATATTCACTCTCATTTCGTGCCGAAAATAATTCCAGATAAAAAATCTATAATAAAACTCCTATATTGTGGAATTCCGATATGGAACAAATAAGTGCAGAATCTAATATCTTTCATTGATAAAATAATGTGCGTGGAATTAACATGGTTGACTATAAAGTATGGTTATACTAAAATTTGGATGGCTACCAATGTAGATCCCACATCGTCACCAAAAAATGCATCTTGGGCAAGTTATAAAGGCAAAATGACAAAGCAAAGAGAGAAAAATAAAAAATAACATCGTGAACTTATGGAATACGTTTGAAGCATCAATGGTCTAATTCTTCCTTTTGTTTATAGAATGAAAAATATACTTTTGATTCCTTGGCTTCTTGAATTTTGTCTTCCATAGAAGACATCTTTTCAAGAAGTTGATACCTATAAACCTACAATGTTGGCAATAGATATTAGTACAAAAAGGTAATAGGTGCATTGATTTGTGGAATTTTCTTTTAACTTTATTTTGAGAAAATACTTGTATTAAATAAAGCATGTTTACTTAGAGTAGGACTGTGTATAAGAAGAGTATGTACAAAGAG
>ML777330.1:67367-87022 GCA_009831015.1 Picea engelmannii | reverse complement strand
CAATAGACACTTATGTTGACAGGTTCAGTCTAGTATAAGTAAAGGTAAATTCCCCATTGAGGAATCATATCTTTCATGTGAGTTTGGAAATTTCAGCAAGTACACCTTCTTGGGAAAAGTGCACACCTCTCTTGGGCGCTAGTACTCTAGGGTTTGAGCACCCTCTTGTGTGTTAGGTTTTATTGGTGGTGAAGGTATTTCTCTTGAAGAATATAGAAAAGGATTTTGGTTGGGTTTTCTTCCCTTGTTGAGAAGGGTTTCCTAGAATACTTCTTGTGTTCTTGTGCATGGTGTTTCTTCTTGTGATCTTGGTTGTTGCAACATTATTGGTTATGGTTAAGTGAAATGATAAAAATGGAATGAACTTCATGCCTAACCTTGCTTATAGAAAAATCAGCATGGTCTCGGAGCATAGGTCTTGAAGAACCCATTGCACAAACATCTACCAGTCTCCTCTCTTTTCTGCAAAACCGTACGACCCTCCTAGGGTTTCCATAAAATTCGTACGGCCCTCCTTTCCAAGATGTTTCAGCCCTTAATACTTGAACGTTGGAAATATTTTTGGCATAAGAGAGTACGGCCTCCTCCAACGCACCTCCAGAGACTCTCAAAGTGAAATTCCGAGCATTTTGAAATTTTGGCCCTAGGGTTTTGCTAATTTCTGCAGAAATTTCAGAATTAGGTTTTCTGCAACTCATTGAAGGATCTCTTGAGCTCACCAGTGTTCTCCTATATTTCAAAGGATTATTGTTGGCAGTCATAAGTCCAACAAAACCTAAAAGTGCTAGCCTGGCCTAGCCATTAGGTTTTCTAGCCCAGTTGACAAGGGTTTGTGAAGAATCTAAAATTATGATGAATAGAACTATGATGGAAGATAATCTTGATGGATCAAGCAACTTCAAGTCCCTGGAAGACAAGACTTCAGAGGAAGGTTTATTGTGGGTGATACAAAAAGGTGACACTATGACTACCCTTTTCATGAAGATATCAAGAGGACAGAGATCAGCCAGGTGTCATTGGAGAAATCATATCAGCACCCTCAGGTATGCACTTGTATATATATTATTTGTATCATTGTCATGAGGGAAATTGC
This sequence comes from Picea engelmannii, assembly GCA_009831015.1. Classification (NCBI taxonomy): domain Eukaryota; kingdom Viridiplantae; phylum Streptophyta; class Pinopsida; order Pinales; family Pinaceae; genus Picea; species Picea engelmannii. Next base: position 85,929 of record ML777330.1, on the reverse strand, counting down.
AGGAGGAAGGAACCTTTTGTTGAAGTCATGGATCTAGAGGGATCTCAGTGCATTCAGAGGAATAACACACTGGAAGTGAAGACTCCATGTTTGATTGTTGTTATTATCATTCCTCTAACCTATATTTCTAAAAGTTTGTTACATTACAAGTAGGTGTTGTAGTTGTGACAACCATCCTTAAATTGTTTTGATTCTAGAGATGTACTCATTATTCTCTTTTAGGATATATTCTTTTTTTGGTTCCTCTTGTTTTCTTGTTCCAGACAAGTTAACAACAAAGGAAGATGTTTATCCTATAGAGGGAGCCACTTGACTCAGAGGGAGTCAAAACTATTTGAGAAAGAGGAAGAATAGAACCATCATTGAGATAACCAATGCAATAATGCATGATCATAATCTTTCTATGATTCTATGGGTAGAAGCATGCATGACACAGTATATGTTCAGAACAAGAGTCTTCACTAGACTTTGAAAAACATAACTCTCAAAGAAGCCTTCACCAGAGTGAAGCCTGAGATTGAACACTTCATGATATTTGGGTGCCCAGTGTATTTTCATGTACCCAAAGAGAAGTCCAATCTAGACCCTTCAGGAAGAAAGGATGTGTTTATGGGATAATAATGAATCTTTGAATACATTCCAGATCGACATCCCTGGTCAGAGACAGATTGAGACAAGCAGAGATGTTGTTCTTGAAGAAGAGATAGCCTTTCAAATATCCAAAGAATCTCATATGGAGATTGACATTGCGACAACACCTTCTCCCCCTTTAGCAGTTCAGAGGGAGACAAATATTATTCTAGTTGATCCAGTTGCTTCAGTTGATATGTTCAGAGATATTGTAGTAGGGCATAAAAGGCCTACCTAGGCTCACTCTGCAAGAGGCAGAGAAACATACAAGCCTCTCAAGGCACATCCCAAGAGAACAAAGAGATTTTTCGAGCTACTCTTCAGCGATGAGCCACATCATTGATTCTGAGATTTCTTGTCATAAAGAAGCAACAGGAGAACAAGTATGGCAACATGCCACAACAAAAGAATACTAGTATATCTTAAAAAGAATGATGTATGAGATATTGTTCAGAGATCAGAAGGAAAGTCTGTGATGACTTCCAAGTGGATCTATAAGATCAAGCATGCAACTGATAGAAGTGTTGAGAAATACAAAGCGAGATCTATAGCCATAGGTTTCTCACAAACAGAGGGAGTTGTCTATGATGAGACACTTGATCCAGTAAACTCGATACACTTCCATCTGTACTACCATCCATGAGTTGGAAACTATATTAGATGGATGGATTCTTGATGAGTTTGGGTTTTAGCAAGAGTGTTGTTGATCCAAACCTATATTATTACAGTGTAGGTAACGAGAGCCTGATGTTGATGACTTATTCAGAAACCCTTGTTGTTGGATACAAGTAAGCTTTGACTTCTGATTTCGAGATGAAGGATATGAGTATGATGCACCACTTCTTGGGACAAGAAGTATGACAGAGGATTGATGATATTTTCCTAAGTCAAGGAAAACATACAGCGAGAATATTGAAAGAAGTTCAGTTTGACAAAATACAAAAACACCGTGATCGATTTGAAGAAAATGAATGATGATGATTTAGATGAGATTGATCCACCACTGATTGGATCATTGATGTATTTGATTAACACCAGGCCTAATTCATTCTATGCAGTGAAAATGCTTAGCCAATCCATGAACCAACCGAGACAGTAAAGCATGTATTGAGATATACACGAGGCGCAGTTTGACATGGTCTAAGATATGCCTCTAAGTGTGAAATTGAGTTTGCAGGAATGTGCCTATACAGATTGAGCAGAAAGAACAGTGGACCAAAAGAACACATCTGGTTGTTGTCTTACCGTGATGTTTACCATGGTTTCCTAAAGTAGCAGGAAATAAAACTCTGTGGCCTTGAGTACCACAGAAGCAAAGTATATAGCATTGAGTGTGTGAAGCAATGTGGCTTCACTAGATTCTGACATATTTACTTGATCATGAGACAAATTCTATGATGATAACAAGAGTTGTATGTAAAGCTCTTTGAGAACCCAGTGTTTCTTGATGGATCGAAACACGTTGAGATGAAATAGTATTATATCAGAGATATGATGCAGAAGAAAATAGTACACATGCAATACCTTTCTACACATGAGCAGATTGCAGACATCTTCACCAAATTAACTTGGTGAAAAATACCTCCCTAGTTGAGAGGGAGTGTTGATGACTACAGCCAAGACAAAGTTCAAAGTACATCTGTGTGAGACTTGGCATGATGAAGAATGTCTCCCTAGCTGAGAGGGAGTGTTGATGATTGCAGCTACATGAGACATTCTCCAGCTTACAAACCTGAGAGAAAGCCCATGAGAGGGGTGTGTGGTTCCTATTTGAGACAGAGCTGGAATGTAGAGATGGTCTCCTCCTTACAGAGAATTGAGAAGAACTCTAGATGATTCTCCTGTCTAACGCACTAAGAAAGGAGATCTGCAGAGTTGGACGTGTCTGTAGCTGAGCACAAGGTGAACGTGTGAAATCCCAAAGTGTTGGATGCATCATCATGAGAACAGAAATGAAGATGATGTATTAACCTCCTTTGAGCAGAAGAGTTGATGAGAAACTCTAGATGACTCTCATGTGTAATGCAGTGGGAAAGAAGATCTGTTGAGTGGACGTGCATGTGGACGAGCACAGGTGAACGCGATCCTAGTAGTTGAGCACTAGTGAAGAAGTGGTTATTCTATGTAATGCAGTGAGCCAGAGATATGGACATCCCTATGGATGTGCCCCTAGTGGGTGTACAAGATCCCTTGCTATATTGTTCAAGAGTCAGACCTTCTTGTAACCCTAATTGTAATGTAAAGGGTACAAGTCGGCCCCACCTTTATGTGACTAGTAATTAATGTAAAAGATAATTAATCTGGTTAATATTGATTATATTATAAGATAGAGAGGTCGCCCCTGTTGTGCCAATAGACACTTATGTTGACAGGTTCAGTCAAGTATAAGTAAATGTAAATTCTCCATTGAGGAATCATATCTTTCATGTGAGTTTGGAAATTTCAGCGAGTACACCTTCTTGGGAAAAGTGTGCACCTCTCTTGGGCGTTAGTCTTCTAGGGTTTGAGCACCCTCTTGTGTGCTAGGTTTTATTGGTGGTGAAGGTATTTTTTCCCTTGTTGAGAAGGGTTTCCCAGAATACTTCTTGTGTTATTGTGCATGGTGTTTCTTCTTGTGATCTTGGTTGCTGCAACATTACTGGCTATGGTTAAGTGAAATGTTAAAAATGGAATGAACTTCATGCTTAACCTTGCTCATAGAAAAATCAACACATATCTGAAAGATAATTAATGTTTATTGTAATAATTAATTATTTTTTGAGTTATTAAGGTCGACCATGTTGTGCCAATAGACACCACTTTTGGTTTGTCCAATCTAGTATAAGTAAAGGTGATTTCCCCATTAAGGAAACACACAAGTCACTTGTCATTTGAAAATTTCAACAAGTACATCTTCTAGGGCTGAAGTGTGCACCTCTCTTGGGCGCAAGTTTCAAGATAGTAGAGCACCCTCTTGTGTGCATTAGGGTTTCATGGTTGGAGGATCTTCTCTTGAGAATATAGCAAAGGATTGTTGGGTTTTTCGCCCTTGTTGAGAAGGGTTTTCCCAGGATATTTCTTGTGTTCTTGTGCATGGTATTTCTTCTTGTGATCTTGGTTATTGCAGCAATTGTGAATGGTGTAGCTGCATTTGTTTATGGTTCAAGTACATGACTAAAATGAAATAAACTTCATGCTTGAGCCAAGCATAGTGAAAATTCAACATGGTATCAAAGCTTAGGTCTTGAAGAACCCATTGCACAAGCATTAAAGCAAGTTGTCCTCATTTCTGCATAACCATACGACCCTCTCTTGTTTGGCTATTCCAACACCTTATACTTGAGCGTTGGGGCTAAAAATTGTATGGGAGTGTACGGCCTCCTTCAACGCACCTCCAGCAAGCTTCAGATTGCAATTCTGATAATTTTGGATTTTTAAACCTAGGGTTTCGCAATTTTCTGCAAAAAATTCAGATTTAGGGTTTTTGCAGCTCATTGAAGGAGCTTTTCAGTTCACCAGTGTTCCTCTGACTATTAAGGCTTATTGTTGGCAGTCATAAGCCCAACAAAACCTAAATTTGCTAGCCTAGCCTAGTCGTTAGGTTTTCTAGCCCAATTAGCAAGGGTTTGTGAAGAATCTGAAAATATGATTAACAAAACCTTGGTGGAAGATAGGCTTGATGGATCAAGCAACTTCAGTTCCTGGAAATCAAGACTTCAGATCACTTTTGAAGAGGAAGATCTATTTTGGGTGATGAAAAAAGTTTTACCAGAGATAGTTTTCGATGAAGAGAAGGAAGAAAGGAAGGAAGATGACGTCAAGGCAATGAAGATAATCATCTACTCAGTAAGAGATCATCTCCTGCCTCGTATTGCCAACATGAAGACAGCTTATGAAATGTATGAAGCATTGAAGAATATGTTTGAGAGTGACAACACTCTCAGAGCTCTTACATTGAAGGCCCAGCTTCAAAATATCAAGATGACAAAAGGTGACAACATGGCTACCTTCTTCATGAAGATCTCAAAGATCAGAGATCAACTTGGTGCCACTGGAGAAATCATATCAGACAGGAAACTTGTTTTGACCTCTCTCAATAATCTTCCAAAACATTGGGAACCATTTCTTCAAAGTATCAGTGGTAGAGAAAAACTACCTACTTTTGATCGTCTATGGATAGACTGTACCCGGGAAGAAATTAGACTTATAGCTAGAGGAGTGGAAGACTCCCCTCATGATAAAAATCATGCTCATGCACTTCATACAAAGAAAGGAGGAAGAAATAAAAGAAACTTCAGGCAAACATTCAAAGACGAGAAGAATTCAGATGTGACAAGTATGGACACATTGCGAGAAATTGTCCTACTCGGAAGAAAGAAAGACAATATGCTTCTACTGCTGACATGGATCCAGACCCACCTCAGAAAGTTGAAGACGTGAGAGATGAGGATTACTTCCTCTAAAAACAAATACAAGATTGAGCATCATTGTAGACTCGGGTAAGTTTTTTGTATTACTTTCCTTATTTGATTAACCTGTAGTTGTTTGCATTCTGATGATGAAGGGTATTATCCCTCATATGGGAGCCCTCGTGACTTGGACCATTATACCTGGTACGGTAGTCCGATTTTTTCTTGGTTGATTATTATCCTAGTACAGGAGGCCATTTTGGTTGTTATCCCTATGGGAGGCCATCTTGGTTATTATCCTAGTACTGTAGAGTCAGTGGAGGACCTGAGAAGACATGAGATATCTCCAGGTTAGCAACACAGAAAAAGGAAAACGTCTATGCTTCAGACTTCAGAGGGAGTCAAACTATTTGAGGAGGAGGAAGAGACAGTACCTTCTCCCCCTTCAGCAGCTTAGATGGAGACGACCATTATTCCAGTTGATCCAGTTGCTCCAGTTGCTCCAGTTGATATCCCAAGAGACATTGTAGTAGGCCATAAAAGGCATGCCTAGGCTCGACAAACTTTGCAAGAGGCAGAGGGCCATGCAGCTCCTCAAGGCACATCCTGAGAAAGCAAGAGACCAAAGAGATTTTCGAGCTACTTTTCAGCCATGAGCCAAATCATTGATACCAGGCCTTCTTGTCATGGAGAAGTGACAAGTGAGCAGGTATGGCAAGATGCCATGGAAAAAAAATATCAATCCATCTTGAAGAATGATGTGTGGGATATTGTTCTGAGACCAAAAGGGAAGTTTGTAGTAACTTCCAAGTGGATCTATAAGATCAAACATGCAGCTGATGGAAGTGTCGAGAAATACAAAGCGAGATTTGTAGCTAGAGGATTCTCATAGGTGGAGGGAATTGACTATGAGGAGACATTTGCTCCATTAGCCCGATACACTTCCATTCGTACTATCATTGCACTAGTTGCATTCATGGGTTGGAAACTACATCAGATGAATGTAAGGACAACATTTCTCAATGGTGAGATTGATGAAGAAGTTTACATCGAGCAGCCAGAAGGATTCATGATTCACGACAAGAAAACTCATGTGTGCAGGTTGAAGAAAGGTTTGTATGGACTAAAGCAGGCACCTCGTGCTTGGTACAAGAAGATGGATGGATTCTTGATGAGTTTGGGCTTCAGCAAGAGTGTTGTTGATCCAAACCTATATTATCATATTGTTGGTAACGAGTGCCTAATATTGGTCCTGTATGTGGATGACTTATTCCTCACCAGTTCAGAAAGACTTATTGTTGAATGCAAGAGAGCATTGACTTCTGAATTCGAGATGAAGGATCTGGGTATGATGCACTACTTCTTGGGACTAGAAGTATGGCAGAGGACTGATGAGATTTTCCTGAGTCAAAGAAAATATACAGTGGAGATATTGAAGAAGTTTTGTCTGACAGACTGCAAATCATGCCTACACCAATGGTGATGGATTTGAAGAAGATGAACGATGCTTCTACTAATTCAGGCGAGATTGATCCACATTTATACCGGTCGTTGATTGGATCATTGATGTATCTGGTTAACACCAGACCTGATATATGTTATGCAGTGAATGTACTTAGTCAGTTCATGAGTCAACCGAAACAAACTCACTAGATAGCAGCGAAACAAGTATTGAGATATCTACAAGGCACAGTTGAATATGGCCTGAGATATGCCTCCAGTGTAGACTTGAGTTTTCAGGGACATGTCGATGCAAATTGGGTAGGGAGCGCAGTGGACCCGAAGAGCACATCCGGTTGTTGTTTTACCTTGTTGTCTGCCATGGTTTCCTGATGCAGCAGGAAACATACCTCTATGGCCTTGAGTACTGCAGAAGCAGTGTATGTAGCATTGAGTGTGGCAGTGTGAAAAGCAGTGTGGCTTCGCAAGCTCCTAACAATTTTTTTTTATCATGAGATGGATCCTACAACCAGAGTTGTGTGAAGCTCTCTGAGAATCATGTGTTTCACGATAGATCGAAACACATTGAGATAAAATATCATTATATCATAGACATGGTGCAGAGGAAAGTAGTACACGTGTAGTACCTTCCTACACATGAGCATATTGCAGATATCTTCACCAAACCGGTTGCCAAGACGAAGTTCGGGTACTTTCGTGAGAGACTTGCCCTAGTGGAGAATGCCTCCCTAGCTGAGAGGGAGTGTTGATGTTCACAGCTTCGTGAGACATCCTCCATGACACAAATTGAGTGAGTCGACCTGTGAGAGAGCCCACGAGTTGGGTCTGCCCATGAGATGGGTGTGTCGTTCCTCTCTAGACTGAGATGAGACGATGTGTGCCCCTGTGTGGGGTGAAGGTGCCCATGAGATGAGTGTGTCCTTCCTCTCTGGATTGAGATGAAACAATGTGTGCCCCTGTGAGAGGTGAAGGTGCCAATGTGATGGGTGTACGTCAGATTCTGGACTGAGTTGTTATGACGTGTGGTCTCCTGCCTTGTGGACTCAGTTGAGTTAGGTTTGAGATGGTACTCCAGATGATTCTCCTGTGGACTCAGTGAGATAGAGATCTGTTGAGTAGGACGTCCATGTGGCTGAGCACGGGTGGACGTGCCCCTAGTGGTTGAGCACTAGTGGATGTGTGAGATCCATTATTGTATTGTCTGAGAGTAAGATTTACCTGTAACCCTAATTGTGATGTAAAGGGTACAGGTCTGCTCCACCATATGTGAAAGATAATTAATGTTTATTGTAATACTTAGTTTTTTTTGAGTTATTGAGGTCGGCCATGTTGTGCCAATAGACACCACTTTTGGTATGTCCAGTGTATTATAAGTAAAGGTGATTTCCCCATTGAAGAAACACACAAGTCACTTGTCATTTGGAATTTTCAACAAGTACATCTTCTAGGGCTGAAGTGCACACCTCTCTTGGGCGCAAGTTTCAAGGTAGTAGAGCACCCTCTTGTGTGCATTAGAGCTTCATGGTTGGAGGATCTTCTCTTGATAATATAGCAAAGGATTGTTGGGTTTTTCTCCCTTGTTGAGAAGGGGTTTTCCCAGGATATTTCTTGTGTTCTTATGCATGGTATTTCTTCTTGTGATCTTGGTTATTGCAACAATTGTGAATGGTGTAGCTGCATTTGTTTATGGTTCAAGTACATGACTAAAATGAAATAAACCCCATGCTTGAGCCAAGCATAGTGAAAATTCAACAACCCATGCACCTATGGCAGAAGCATTCGATACAATTGTATATGTCCAAAAGAGAAGTCATCATAAGATATTGAGGAACAAGACATCAGAAGAAGTATTCACCGAAAAAAAACCAGAAGTCGACTACTTGAGGATATTTGGTTGCCCAGTGTACATTCATGTTCCCAAGGAAATGAGAACAAAGCTAGAGCCTTCAAGAAAGAAAGGAACCTTGGTTGGATATAATGAGACTTCAAAGACTTATAGAATATACATCCTCGGATAGAGATAGATTGGGATTAGCATGGATGTCACCTTTGATGAAGAAGCAACCTTCATGAAATCTAGAGTCTCACATGGATGAGGACAGAGAGGAACATGAGGCTCCAAGGGATGCAGTTATGATTGACTCTACTCCAGAAGAACATTCCAGAAGATCAAAATAAGACAGTAGAGCTAGATATAGATGTAGATCCACCCAGAGAAGTTACAATTACCAAGAAGAGACCAACATGGCTCCGGAACACTTTGCAAGAGGCAAAACAACATTCAGCGCCTAGTGACTCTTTCAGAGAGAGCAAGAAACCACGCAAGTTTTCCAGCTATGTGGTGTTGATGAGTAAGATCATTGATTCAAAACCCTCCACTTATGAGGAATCTGCAAAGCAGCAAGTATGGAAGGATGCCATGATGGAAGAATACCAATCCATCATGAAGAATGGTATGTGGGAAGTGGCTCCAAGACTAGAAAGCGAGTCAGTGGTGACTTCCAAATGGATCTACAAGATCAAGCATGTTGCAGATGGCAACATAGAGAAATACAAAGCCAGATTTGTGGCTAGAGGATTCTCCCAAAAAGAGGGAGAAGATTATGACGAGACATTTGCTCCAATAGCAAGGTACACTTCCATTAGATCGATTATTTCTATAGCTTCTGTTATGGCTTGGAAATTATACCAGATTGATGTCAAGACTGCTTTCTTGAATGGTGTAATTGAAGAAGAAGTGTACATAGTGCAACCACAAGGTTTTGTGATCCATGGGAAGGAGTCTCACGTTTGCAAATTGAAGAAAGTTTTGTACAGGTTTAAGCAGGTACCCAGGGCATGGTATGCCAGAGTAAACAATTATTTGATGAGCTTGGGGTTTACCAAGAGTGATGCAGATCCCAACCTTTACGACAAGGTTGAAGATGGTTGTCCATTAATATTGGGACTATATATGGATGACATGTTTCTTACAGGGGATGAGAAGCTCATAGATAAGTGCAAGAGCGAGCTACTTCAAAGTTTGAACTGAAAGATCTGGGTTTGATGCACTATGTCTTGGGATTAAAGGTGTGGCAGAAACCAAATGAGATCTTCATTAACCAAGGAAAGTATACATATGAAATCTTGTAGAGATTCGGGATGATGCACTGCAAATCAATGGCCACACCTATGGTTACAAATCTAAAGCTCTTGAGTGATTCTTCAAATTTGGTTGATCCCACGATGTACAAATAGTTGATCGGATCAATGATGTATCTAGTTAACCCTAGATCAAATATATGTTTTGTAGTGAACACATTGAGTTAGTTCATGGTTGAGCCTAGACATGTACATTTAGTAGCAGCAAAGCATGTGTTGAAGTACTTGCATGGTACAGTTGGATATGGGCTCAGATATGTCTCAGACGGTAAAGTAAAGCTGCAAGGTTATACAGAGTCAGATTGGGCAAGGAGTGCAGTGGATAGGAAAAACACATCAAGATGTTGCTTCAATTTGGGATCAGGTATGATCTCATGGTTGAGCAGAAAAAAGACTTCATTAGCACGCAGTACAGTAGAAGTTGAATATATAGCAACCAGTGTTGCAAGTCATGAAGCAATGTGGCTTCAAAAGTTGCTTACAGGGTTATTTGATCTAGAGTTGGAGCCAACTTTGATATACTGTGATAATCAAAGTTGTGTGAAGCTTTAAGAGAATCTAGTCTTTCATGACAAGTCAAAGCATATAGAGATCAAATGTCATTTCATCTGAGACATGGTGCAGAAAGGAGCAATAGAGCTCTGATACATATCCACAGATGAGCAGATATTGGACATTCTCAACAAGCCTCTGTCTAGAGTGAAGTATGAATACTTCAGAGACAAGCTTGGCGTGGTACAAAATGTCCACCCTCGTTGAGAGGGAGTTGTGATGTTTCTCATACAGTGGGCAAATACTCTATGTTTGGCTAAGGGTTTCCCAGATCAGTCATGTGAAGTGACTGAGGGAGTAATGAGTAGCCTAGTACAAGTCTTGCCTACGCCATGTGAAGTGGCTAGGTGTGGTTGGGACCATGGCATAGCCTTGCCTAAGCCATGTGAAGTGTCTAGATGTTAATGGGGCTATGGTGGTAGTCTTGCCCATACCATGTGAAGTGGATGGGTGTGATTGGGACTACTAGGAGAGGAGAAACATTATAGATACTTGCAGCGTAGTCTTGAGACTCTGGTAGTAGTCTTTCCTATGCCATGTGAATTGGATGGGTGTGATTGGGACTACTAGAGGAGAGCATCATGGAAGAATATATCCCTCGCTAATAGGTAGTGTTGATGTTTTGGTAGCAGCGGGAGGTATTCCCTCCTAGACAACTTTTCTTAGAGAAGAAGAAGATTCCAAGAAGTCAAAGGAAGACCATTGAATAGTGGAAGAACACCCTGGAAAAGAAGTCTGCCCACAGGAAAATGATAAAGTGAAAATAGAATTCCAAAAGTGAAGTCGGCCCCAACGAAATGACTTGAAGACTATAAATAAAGTGGCGCCTTGCTCATTTGATCACTCACTCACACAACTATCTCACTCAAGAAGAAGGCGCAAGTTTGAGGCAAGAAGAAGATGTAGCTACTTCAGCAACTAGGGTTTCTTGGTCGTTCTTAGTGATTTCTCTTGTGCGCTATCTCTAGTAGAGTTGCGCTAGTTTTGTGTGGTGCCTCAGCTACCCTCGCTAGGGTTTGACAAGGAGAATAAATAAGTTCTTGTATCAGAGTTTCTTCATTATCAATTTTGCTCTTGTGAATAGAGTTTGTTCATAGTTGTATTGTATTATCAGAAAGATTCTAAGAAAAGTTGGCTCAATTTTTCCCCAGGTTTGGGGTTTCCCAGGATAAATCTGTCTTCTTGTGCTTATTTATCCTGTTTATATTTTCAGTATATGGTTGTTGAATGTTAAAGAATATCTAAATACTTTGGTAAATCTATTGCTCTGAAAATTTAAGAAAATCTAACAGAAACATGGATACATACCACTATAGGGACTTACAACTTACTACTCTCTCAAAAAACATTATTTAATATACAAATATTCATCAGTGTAGCTTCCATTCTTCCATTATTTTGGTGAGCAAAAAGTTGCACTAAATTTCAAAGCCGCAGACAGGAAATTCAAAACATTTTTCCAGATTAGATCAAAAAATTAGAAGCAATATCAAGCTGGTATCACGATATTCGTGAATGATAGACAGGTTACTAAGTGCCACTAACAGTGGCAATTCATGAACAGCTATACAGTTCCACAATACGGAGTGAGTCAGTAACATTGCGCCATTGCACTTATTCTGGCCAAACAGCATAAAGATTGTGCATTTATATCAGAAGTGTTGGAATATCAGTCGTGTTGGAAGTTACCCAAGGCTCCCTAATATATGCCACATGACCAAAAAAATCCGGCCAAACAGCAAAAAGATTGTGCATTTATATCAGTAGTGTTGGCAGTTACCCAAAGCTCTTTAATAGAGGCCACATGACCAAAAAGTCTGGCTGTAAAACAAGCCATAGAAAGGCTTCAAACACATCTTTCATACATCATCCCACACTTCAAAAAGTAATCTGATTTCCACTTGTACCTCACAGGCACGTGGAATCCATGGCCTAATGGAAATACTGTGCCTTCGCAAATTGAATTTGAGCCACAGTTTGGCACCCATCTTGCAGTTGTCTCCCAGTCGTCAGAACCTAGTACACAGTTGCTGATAGCTTATCCTAATTATCCTAATCCACTGCCTCGGGGCCTTTTAAAAGAGAAGTCTTGAGATGATATAACATTTCTAGATGTTACATTATTGTACACACTTCTAGTTTCCTGCAACAACGCTGCTGTCCTATTGTCCCTAACTACCACTCTCCCATCACGAACTGGTACATACTGCTGCCTCAAATTCTGCTGCAAGCCATTTTGTTGAAATGCATACTCCATCCCTCGGGGATCTCTGTTTCCTGAACTCGCAAAGGAGCCAGATCTGTTTGAATAAGAATTTCCTCTATCATAATCCCTATCTGTAGTAGGCCCATTCAAGACTGATGCCCTGGTTACAGTGCTTGAAGAATCTCCTCCATGAATATCTGACACAGTCATTGTCCGTAAATGGGAGTTCTGAGATTCTCTATTTGGAGGTGCCTCTATATCCAGTACTCCATCGTAGGAAAGCAGACATGCAATAGCAAAAACTGATTCTCCAAGGATAGGTGGCAAAATCTTGCGAGGATATTTGACCTGACAGGCATTGAATCAGTGAGATCTACCAAGCATTTTGGATACATTTCTGAAGCTCAACCTATTGTCATTAGCAAACATTCCGAGTGCACAAACTTACAATCCTACCAAGAAAAAATGCCCATGTAATGATATGCATGAGGAATGGTGTCATTAATTAAAAATAAGGAATGCCTACCAATTCATAGAAAAAATACAAAACCAAGAAAGCATACATTGAATGAAGCATGAGGAATGGTGTCATTAATTAAAAATAAGGAATGGCTACCAATGCATAGAAAAAATACAAAACCAAGAAAGCGTAGTTTGAATGAAGCATGAGGAATGCAGTCATTAATTAAAAATAAGGAATGGCTACCAATGCATAGAAAAATTACAAAACCAAGAAAGCATACTTTGAATGATGCATGAGGAACACTGTCATTGATTAAGGATAAGGAGAGGCTACCAATGCATAGAAAAAATACAAAACCAAGAAAGCATACTTTGAATGCAGCTGCTGCTGAAAGTCTCTCCCTTAAGCAATAAAGTTGAGCTGCATTCAATGATGTTGCTTCAAATCTAATCCACCGATCTACAACTATAGAAACTGCCTTGTCTGGTGAAGACATAACTTTTTGCTGTTGCTTTTCAGAAGGATCTGGTTTAAGAATCTCATCTTCTTCCTCGCTATCAGAGGTATCATCATTTTCATCATCATTTTCATCATCCATTTCTTCATCAGGATCAAGCGGAGCAACCACCATTTCTGTAGCAAGTAATAGTAGTGGATAGGGCTTGACTAGGGTACAGTTTTTAATGGACATTGATGCCTCACCGCGGGTTACCTCATCAAACACAAGCAAAGGCCTGTTCAAGAATTCCTTTCTCTGTGAATTCAAATTGTAATGTACCAACCTAAAATTTGCAGAATGGGGATGAATACGTACTTTTTCACCCCTGGCAGTCTGCACTACTGCTTTCTGACCACTAGGAAGAGGTGGCAACAAGATTCCTACCATTGGATACAAACCAGCTAATAGAACTGCACGTAGAATACCCGGATGCTGAGCATTCAAGCTGCAGGAATGTAGATCCTCTGAGACTAATCCCTTCTRAGTAAGCTCATTCCACAACTKCTTAYGCATACCATCCAACATAACCATGGTTCCATGAGAAACAAAATACTTTGCACAGAATGCAGCGTGCTGTCCCTTTGTCTTTGCTTGTCTCCACTGATCAAATGCTGCAACTACTGCCAAATGATCACTGTAGCCACCATAGCATGACGTGAACTCCATCTTTGCTGCAAAGGCTCGTCTTTTTTCATGTGGTGCCATTGGTAAAACAAAAGGCTCTCTGTARCCTGCCGCACAGGCTATTGTCAAAGCAGGATCAAGGCAGTTCAATAATATTGCAAATAAAAGCATCTTGCTTGTTGAGGGATGAAGTGGTAAGGAACCCAGCTGCTTTCCTAGTTCTGTAAGATTTTCTTTACGGGTTAAAGCCCCTATATCTTGGAGCAATGTGATAGCATTACGAACAGCAAGTTCTACTGGTGCATCAATTGCTTTGTAAATGAATTCACTTATATTACAATCAGGATCTAGTATCTTCACCTGAATCATTTAAAAAGGAAGTCACTCATCTATAAGCATATTTCAAATTTTATTCTGAATTGAGCCTAAAAAAATATCTTAGCAAAATGAAAGCATTCATGTCTGGAAAAGTGAAAGCATCTCCAGTTACCTGCAAACAGAGCTCCTCAAGTGGAGTTCGTTTAATTTCAGGGACCTGATAGTCAGGCAAAGCTGCAGCACGGACTTTGGAGAAGAGATGATAACAGGTTCCTGGTTGGCAACGACCAGCACGTCCTTCTCGCTGCTTAGCACTTGCCTTAGATATCCAAGTTGTCTGAAGCGTGGAGACATTACTATAAGGGTCATAACTTTTCTCTTTCATGCGCCCACTGTCAATAACAAAAGTGATATCATCAATAGTTATTGCAGTTTCAGAAATATTTGTGGAGAGGACAATCTTACGAACACCTGGTGGTGGACGTTTGAACACTTTTTTCTGCTCAGCAGAGGGAACCATGGAGTGAAGAGGTAGTATTAGATACTTTGAATTATCTTTAAATATAGGAGAATCTCGTAAGCGATCTCTACAGCGAGATATTTCCTCCCATCCTGGTAAAAATACCAGTACAGCTCCTTGCTCAGATTCAGAATTGGCCATATTAGAGCTCTTGCATATTTTTTTTAACAACTTTTCAATAAGTTTAACATCAACCTCATCCATATCAACAGTGACCATATAGCTCTTAAGCAATTGTTCTTCTTCAGCTGCTGACTGCACCTGCAATTGGGCCTTCTCTCCGATTTGTTTCATGATAGGCTCTGCAGCTTCATCTTGATGCTCTCTCTGAGCCCATTCTAAGGCCATACTCCCATCTTGTGCCTGTAAAAAACAATCGGCACCATACGAGAGCAGTAGTGAAACATCATCCACTCTGCCTTTGCCAGCAGCCACCATTAGTGGTGTAGCTCCAGTCAAAGAATGTTGATAATTACAGAGTTCAGGGCTTGGATTCCCTGCAATTATGTCCATCAGCAAATCAAAATCATTCTCTAGCCAGGCAAGAGTGATAGCCTCATCCATAGCACCTGCGTCTTCCTGAGTCAGTGATGAGGCCTTGCAACTTGCCAAATTTTGACTGTTATGATCATTTAACTGTTTCTCATCCATCCCAGACTCTACAAGGGCAAGTACATCCTCCAAATAATATGTATGGACCTAAAAAGCCAAAAGATAATTTCAAGTTTATAATGTTGCGTGTGTAGGATAATGCAATTTATCCCAATGACATAGAATCATGATGCTTTGCAAGAATCAACACATAATAGAATGAAAGACTTACCGGGTAAGTGAACCCAGGGACATTAATGACAGGACAACCATTGAAATACTTCGAAAACAATTCGGCATCAAGAGTGGCGCTCATTAATATCTATTCAAATAGAAGATATTAATAAATTTTAATTTTTTGTTTACTTGCCAATGTAACAAATAGAATGTCAATAGAAGACAAAGATATAGGAAAACTAAATAGAAGACAAAGATGCAGTAAATAGAAGCCAACCAGGCGCAAATCTGGCCGAGAAGGAAGCAAATCTCTGTATCAGAAATAAACAACAAATTAGGAATAGTAACTTCAACAAATTAAACAAATTAAAAATTTACAAATGCAACTAGTAATGCTTTACCTTAGTATAATCAACATAAAATCGGCATAGCGATCCCGTTCGTGGATTTCATCCTGTACCACAGATATTAAAACCATCCACATAAGATTCCTACAAGCGCAGTTCTGCTGTCAAATAAAAAGACTAAATATAATAGTTAAACCCTTCGGTACACATGTTTTCCTTTCTGGAGGAACTAGTGTGGTTGGCAAAAAGCAACATTTTGACTTACGGGTTCTTTGCTCCGAACATTCATGTTCTTTCAGATCTTAGTCTGTGGTTGTTGGTTACATTATTTAGAGAGTTTTCTGGGTAAACCATCTCTATTTTAGTTCCATCAACATTTCGGACCAGACTAATGCAATCCCTCATCAAGACAGATATTTTGGTTTGATAAGAAAATAAAAATCATTATGTTGTTATTAATATGAAAGGCACTTTAAAAATTTTAAAAAGCAAACCAGGCCGACCTAGGTTATATGAATAAATTTAAGTTCATTTTATTTTAATTTAATTATTTAAAATATATTTCTAACAACCATTCTAATTAGACTACAACTAATATTCACAAAAAGAAAAGCACTGAGAATACAAAATAGAAGTTTCAAGAAATTTAAAAACAAATTAGCTGGGAATATTTTTATTACAAGGAGAAATATTTAATTTAGGGGAAAGGTGAAGGCTTCTGATTAAGACTAAATAGAAAAGTTTAATCAAGGGAAATAGGTGAAAGCTTCTTTTGAATTAGCCCTCAATTTAAAGTTAATAATTAAGACTATAATTAGGTAGAATTAGGTTTGCTTTTAGAGATTTTATTTCAAGAAAGGGTTTATTTTACTTTATAATAATACTTTAACTAACTAATTTTAATTAGTTTATTAATTTAGTTCAAGATTCAATTAAATTCAATTTTGATCTTGGGAGTTCATCCCTATTTAAGCTGTTAGGATGTTTTATTATTTTGATACCTTCCCTAACTTTTTTTAGAATAAAGGTCAATTTTGTTGGACCTTAGCATCTTCAATGCAAATATGGTGCATTGTTTTGTGAATGAGTTGAACCAAGGCAGAAGTGCGATTACGATTATGATTAAGGTCAGATCTTTAATCTTAATTTATCTTAAATGACCTGTCTCATCAATGCAAGATTTGCCACAGTGACAAAAGTGTTAATTTTCAAGCATAAACAGAGATAGAAGATAACAGTAGTGTTCTTTGCCTCTTTAAATGATAAACAGAAACATAAGAATCATAGGAAGATCACTCATTCACAAAGACACAAATATTTATCCTAGGAAACCCTCAAGGGGAAGAAAAGTTAAACCCAGCAAACTTCTGTGATATATTGATCAGTCAAACAAGTACAATGAATTTACAAGGCAATAGAACTAAGTCTCTATTACAAAACTTCCCTCCTAGGTTACCGGATCCGTCTAGTCTGAACGCTGGATCCGCGGATCCACGTTTCAGATCCGGATCCGGATCCGGATCCGCCCAGAAACGGCCAGGATCCGCCACATCAACAGTTTGGCAACTGGAGGATACGGTTCCGTCGAAAATGAAACGGATCCGAAAATTTTGAAACGTATTTCACGAACTGGAGACGGATCCCGAGACAGTCGACCCCACAAATCGCGCGGTTCCAAGCAAACGACATCGTTTTACGTGTTTTTAGGTTTTTGGTAACTGGTTAGGTTTTTAGCGTGTTTTTGAGTTATAAAATCGCGCGGTTCCCACTCCTTATCAACACAGTGACCTCGCACTCAGTTTAAAGTTTACTGTTTAACCTTTGTCGGGCGCACTCACACTCACCAGGCATCGGGGTCGCTGCAGCACGCAGCTGTCGGGCAAGCGGGGTCGGGGTCGCGGTCGCAGCAGTGGAGGTCGGGTTCGCGCATGCAGCAGTGGAGGTCGGGTTCAGTCACGGAGCAGTCACGGTCGCGGCAGCTCGGGCAGCTGGGGTCACAGAGCAGTCACGGTCGCGGCAGCACGGACCAGTCGGGTCACGGGGGTCATGGGCTGCGCAGAAACGGGGGTCACGGGCTGCAGCAGAAACGGTAAGTGTAGTTTAAGTGTTTAAGTTTTAATTTTAATTTTAATTTAGGTGTAGTGTAGTAACAGTTAAATAGTTTTAATTTAAATTTTAGTGTAGTGTAGTTTAAAACGTAATTTAAAACGTATTAAAAATTTAACATAATTTAAAACGTATGTTAGAAATTAAAACTTAAACTTAGTTTAAGGTGTAGTTTACGGTTTAAGTTTTAGTTTAACTGTAGTTTAAGTTTTAATTTTAATTTTAATTTTATTTTTAAATCTATGTAGTTTAAGTTTTAATTTTAATTTTAATTTTATTTTTAAATCTATTAATTTTAATTTTAATTTTAATTTTAATTTTAATTTTAATTTTAATTTTAATTTTAATTTTAATTTTAATTTTCATGTCCAAATTTTATTTTTAAATCTATTAATTTTAATTTTAATTTTCATGAGACTAATTAAAGCTCTTATTCTCATGTCCAAATTCTTATTCTAGCCTTTTCTGATTCCATTTCCTTTGTGTGCACAAAATCTTGCAATTTGGTTGATCTACAACTGAAAACTTATCTTCTGGTA
>ML777329.1:1500519-1528713 GCA_009831015.1 Picea engelmannii | reverse complement strand
GAAGAACTTGTGAATGCCATGAAGGGTCTTGGTGAGAAGATTGAAGAATCAATTTTAGTTCAAAAGATTTTAAGATCTTTGCTTGATAAATTTAATCCAAAAGTCTCTGCAATAGAAGAACTAAATGATCTTAAAACTTTGTCTATTGATCAACTCCTAGGAACTTTAACTGCATATGAAATGAGAATCAACAAAGATAAATCCATTACTAGAGAAGCATCTTTTAAAGAAGACAAGGATACTGATTCAGATTTAGATGATATTGAAGCAAAATTTGTGGGAGGACAAGGTTATTCTTCAAGTTGGAGGGCATGTTAGGGAACTAACCTCACTAACCCATCATGTATGTAGAATAATATTTTTTCTATGTAATAAATGCCAACATTAATTAATAAGGCCTATTTAATAAATGTGAACAAGTCAATGTAAGAAGACCTAATAGAAGATTCTACTTTTAGAAAGATCTTGCTCTAGAATGTTCTATAGAAGATAGAATTGGTATAAATAAGAGTATGAGGCATGAAAAACTTTTCCTTGAGAATTATTGTAATAGAGAGTTGCTCTGTTGGAGGTTTCCCCTTCAAAGAGGCAAGTGAACATTCCTTCCTATCAATAAAGGTATTCTTTTTTGTTGTGGTGCTATACATTTTATTGTTCTGCTAGCATTTTTCTATAGTATTTTTATTTCTTCTTAATATAATAGAATTGGTACCTAACATTTTGACAAGCTAGCACCAAGTTCAAATCCCAAATAACCCGAATAGTTAAGAGATTCCCACACAAGCCAAGCTGCCTAAATAACATAGCTTAGAGAACAATTAGTTTACAAAATAAATTTTTGGCTTAGAACCATTAAGGTCCAATTGCTTCATGAAGGAACTAACAAAACCTATAGATTCCAAAGGATGAATCCAAATACCAAAAAGTATTCATATCTCGAACATTACATATTTAGAACAAAGAACTCAGATTTGGAACAAATCTTTAAATATTTCTTGAATAACTAGATTTAAAGTAGATCTAGACCTAATTTGGATATGGTCAACGCGATGGATCTCCTTTTGAATAGTCTCTAGATATGAAATTGAAAAAAAAATCATGTGCACTCAAATCATAGTTGCATCCTCAAACCTCAATCTAGAAGTTGTGTGAATATTGATGTTGATACAAAGTACATGGATCTATATACGAATGTAGATCAATATTTTCATATTCTAAATCTGGGTTGAATTTAAGAATGTAGATTTGATTATGAATTATCTTTTATTCTTTAATCTATTTAACTAGATCTATTTATATTCCAAATCCATTACCGATCTTACATGTGTATAATTCTTAGATCTAAGGGAGTTTCCTTCATATATATTATTTTCAAATGTTTTTTAACATGGTAAGTTCCATAGTATCTTAGAGTTAGAAACTCACTCTGACACCATATGTAATGTCCTAATCTGTTCCTAATATAACTACCCAAATAACTTAAATAAAATTATCAAATGAGATATACATTGATTCTCACATAGGGAACTTTAACAAAATCACTTAACCTATAGGAGGAACATTGAAGTACTTACATGTGGTGAAGAAACCAACATACATGTAGTCTTGGGCCTGGATATTGTAGCCATATCTTGATATAACGACCACAACAAAGAGTGGGGGATGACTCTCCACCCAACCATAGACCTTGCTACTTTAATATTTAGTAGCAGGTCACCCTCAAACCTTCAATCTACTACTATTCCAACGAATCCTTAGCCTTA
Organism: Picea engelmannii; assembly: GCA_009831015.1. Lineage (NCBI taxonomy): Eukaryota > Viridiplantae > Streptophyta > Pinopsida > Pinales > Pinaceae > Picea > Picea engelmannii. The sequence goes on along the minus strand of ML777329.1, from coordinate 1,526,950 downwards.
AACTCTTTATAGATCAACCAAAAAAGAGATGTGCAAAAATAGAGCTCCCCTTTTCTCTTTCCTTCCCTCATTATATAGAATCCAAGAACTCAATCCCTAGGATGCACTTGAATTATTTATTATTATTTTACAGTTTTTCATAGATTTCCATTACTTATTTTACTATTACCCCGATTATTTATTTTTAAGTAATTTCTATACTTTATTATTATTATTCACTTACATATTTATTCATTTATTTAATAATACCAAGATGGGTATGATCCCCTTAGTATAATAATAATAATAATTATTATTATTATTATTATTTAATAATAATACAAGGATTATCCTTTTTAGGATTATGATTATACTTCCTTATTATTATTATTTAATAACACTAATGATAATGTGGAGCATGACATGATACATATCCTTGATCTTGGGTTTGGGATGAAGTAGGGGGAAAGAGAGATATGTGGAATTCTCAAAATATTTGTAAAGTTTCACCACAGTGATGTCAATGTTGCTAGAAACAAGAAGAAGAATTTGAAAGAGTGTGATAGGTAAATATCCATAGAATCAGAAAAAGGGGAATTATCATTATGGGGAACAAAGGAGTGAGGATTAGATGATGTTGTAAATAGAATGAACATAATCAAAATTCTCATTGTTGTAATCCTAGTTTTAAGTTTTGTGATGTTGACAAGGTTCATTTTGTGCAAGTTTCTTTCTAAACTTAATCAGGAACATAAAAGTTAGAAAATTTCACCATGATTAATAGAGCTTTTAATCTCAAACATAATCATTAAATAGTTTTATGTGAAACAAATAAAAATTATGCAATGTATTTATGATGAGCTTGACCAAACTTCTCCAAGATTGGTGAATTGTTGAGAGATTTATATTCAATTCTTAATCATGTGTTTTGTTCTTGTTATTTATTATATTAGTGGGAATGCCATGAATTACATACTAAGCGGGTGACAAACTCTCCAATGTGCTGAAATAATAATGATATTAAATACCAAAGCTATTACCATGTCATGAATTTTAATAGGAAAACACATAACATTATGAATGCAACAAAATAACTATGAATCAAATGTTAGATACTATTAGAGAGATGGAATATATAAACATGAAAAAAGAGAGATAACATGATTTCCCTTTTCACCCAATGTCTATTGTTTTCTCTTCAAAAACGACATTCAGTAGCTCATTTGTAATTAATCTTACTAATAACCTCACAATGTCATCACAATTTACATCCATAACCTATGATGAATAGTTTTGGTTATTTATAGATCCAATACCGAAGGGAAACATAACATAGGAAATGACATTATGGTGAGCATATGAGGAAAATATAACAAAACAAATGACAATATGGCAAGTGTGGAATTAAAAAACATGAAGTATGCAAATTACATGTGATGTCATTTACCATATTGTTAAGAATCGACAATGTTCATAACATGTGAATTCAAGTGGGGATTTACAAATAAAAGGTGTCTAATATTCCTTGGGAAGATTTCATTAAGTGACACATAAAATGATGCATACACCAATATGGTGGTAGGGTATTTATCTATGTGTGAGCTATGTGATGAATTTAATGTTGTGGAGGGGTACAACATATCATGGAATATGTAAGAGCCAACTAGAATAGAGATGATTTTAGTATTTATATGATAAAGTCAACTATTTTTGATGAACCAATTCCCATTGACCATCTGAGAATTAGAAGTGAAGACATTGATTGGTTATTGAAAATTTGACCCTTCTTTCGACGTTTAATAATATTTTTTTTCCTTCATAAATGGAAAGTGATTTCAAAAATTTATATTTTTTTAAGGGTATTTTTTTAATTACCCTTGTAGGATAGGTTTGAAACCTTTTGAAGGGATGAGAAAGTTTGAATAAATCTACAAATGTATTATGTGTCACTAGGTGTCGATCTTCTGGATTAGTCAACAACTCTAGATCCATTGATTGAGGAAACTATTACAAAAAAATTGTTCTATAAATGTAACCCGTTTCAAGCGACAATATTCATTGAGTGTGTGTGAATGAGACAATTCATCTCATTTCTTTAGGTTGATTTTTGTGTTTATATTTTAATTGCTATATTTTTTCTAATTTGGTATTAGAGTTGCATTATCCATAGAGTTGTGAGATTGTTATGGATGTTTGTTGTCACTGTCAATTAGTTTCCTGAAGATACCTATGTGTGGAGGAATCTATAGAAGTCAATTACTACATTGTTTTCAACAGAAAGATGTATGAAGAGCACACAAATTTGTTTTTGTGAGAAATCGTTGTACAATCTACTAAGGAGTGAGATGTAAGAGATTGTTTGCATCTTTGTGGTGGAGTTTGAGCATGGAAGATCCTATTAAGAGTGTGCTTTTATTTCATATTTGGATGTGTGAAGAGTGCACACATATACGGTGGAGGAGTTCGATCTATGCATCGAAGGAGGAGAATGATCCGTTTGATTTTCTACTAGTGGATTTTGATCTACGCTCTAAAAGAGAGAAGGCAATATTTGTGCATGTTGAGATTGTATGTGACCTACATGGACGAGTGATTCATGACTTGCATGGAGGAGTTATGAAAGTGCTTATGCAATATAATTCCAATGCATTTCTTATCCAAGAACTTCCTGTAAAAAATCATCCCACTCTACATGGTGGAGTAATCCGTTGTAATCTGTTTCCTAGTGCCACGGAAGGAGATGCTCAGGTCCAGTGGAGACTCGAGCCTATAAATCATAAACTTGAGGAACTAACCATCATTTAGGGTGTGGAGTGTTGATATTATGGTAGCTGCAGGAGGTATTAAAATCCACGTGTAACCCTGACAAGAATAGAATATTTCGGGAAGAAAGAAGAAACCCTAAAGCATTAGATATAACCCTAGAAGTCAAGTCAGATAAATAAAATAATTTAATATTAAATCTTTAGCCTCCAGAAAGAGAATTCAACCCAGAAATCTAAGAAAGAGCAGTATAAATACAAGATTCCAGAGCTCATTTGTACACACACAGTTCACAACTGCAGAAATTTAGTGAGCACTACAAAAATTTAGTAAGTGCACAAGTATGGAGAGTAGTTGCAGCTGCAGCTACTGCAACTAGTATTTTCGGTTTTAGGCTTGGAATTTCTATTGGTTATGGTTTGGAATTTTTTCCTTGTGCACTAGCTTTGGAGAGAGGTACGTTATATTGATTGGCTATTAGACCTGGGGTTTGCTTCCAGAATTATTCTTTGTCAAGGTTAAGGTGCTTGGGGGTGGCTTCGGCCTATGGTTGGGTGACAATATTGTTATATTGTATATGGTTAAACGAGCACACCTAATTTTCTAATAGTTTATGGGCCCACACTATCTTCGAACAGTCTAACCGCTCGAAGATAGAGTGGGAGAATTTTCTCAGTTACAGTTGCAGTTCCAGTCAAAGTTTTTGCTACAACAACAAAACCATAACCCTCTTGTTGAGGCACTGTAATTGAAGAGATTGACCTAATTTATGGATAGCCTAGTGCACCCTAACCTAGTGCACCTCATGGTACTCTCAACAAGCTAAGACGTCATGTTTGATTTTTTGGTCAAATTCAAAGGTTGACCAAGTCAAAGAAGTCATGACTTACTCTATGAAGTCAGAAAACAAGTTAGAAGGGGCTTCTAACTTCAGATCATTGAAGAAAAGGATTGAACTCACCCTTGCAAAGAATAAAGTGTTGGATATTGTGAAAGGAAAGATCGTGGAACCACAGTTTGAAGAAGGAAAAGAGAAGGAACCTCAGAACATTGCAATTATGGAGAAGTTCAAGGACAATGACATCAATGCCATGAGTGTCATAGTGGACTCTGTAAAAGACCACTTGATACCCTACATATCTCATATTGACTCATCTAAAAAGATGTATGATGCCCTAACTAACCTCTTCTCAGTCAGAAACGTTGGACAAGGAATGAGTCTGAAGAATGAGCTCTGTGACATGAAAATGAATGATGATGACAACATAACATMATATTTTGTAAGAATCTCTCAATTAAGAGATCAACTACAAGCTATTGAAAAAATCATTTCAGAAAAGGAACTGGTAAATATAGTACTCAATGGCCTTCCCAAGGCAYGGGATGCATTTTCTGCAAGCATGAACACAAGAAAGGAGTATCCCACATTTGAAGAACTTTGGAMTTGTTGTGCACAAGAAGAATCAAGGATTAGCGCAAAAGAGAAATTCCAAAGGAAAGATGATGATCAAACCTCACAACAAAGTTCAAGAAATTCAGGAATAAGAAGAAGTTTGACTCAAGGAAGAAACCAAATCAAGAAAAGGATATGTCAAAAATACAATTCTTCAACTGTTGAAAATATGAATCATTGTCCCGAGTTAAATAAAAGGAAGGAAACACACAAAGAAAYAGTTTTTGAAGAAAGGGAACCCTCAAAGAAAGTCAAACAAGATGAAGCAATATTTCTTCTTCTAAGTCAAGGTAACAATATTATTGAAAGTTATTGTACATACCAGTTTACATAGTTTTTGTACATATCATGCATATCTATTTCTTAGAAGATAATATGTTCAAGTGAAACAATACCTATGGAAGAATAACAAGATAAGTATTGATATCATGATGACTACAAGTCAAGAAATACACATGAAAAGATGAAGTATGTTGACAATCCTTGGTAACAATTCCCGTGGAAGTTATTATATAAGTAACAACTCCCAGATAAGTTGAAATCATAATCAAACTTGAAGAGACCCAGAATAATTCAAAACAAAAAGAAGTCAACAATCAAGACGAAATTAGAAAAAGACTTGTGACACTTTGCAGAAGGCAATAAGGATGCAGATGAAAGCGTGGACTCTCTTAGTTGGAGGGAGTTGATTATAGAATTACAAAAGAAGAGCATGCATTCATGCATGAAGAAAGGATTATGAGGGAGATAATCCTAAATGATATGATCTGTTGAGGATTATGAAGTATCTTTCCATGTTCCCATTGAAAGTAGCAGCCATGATAAGAAACATGTCTTTAGAAAAATTCTTCTTCGAAAAGAAGCCTTAAAGTATCCTTGGTTGTCCATCTACATCCATGATCCCATGATGAAAGGAATAAGTTTGAATCTTCCAGGCATGGAATCTATAGAAGACTCCATGGACCCAAGAGCTAAAGAGAAAAATGAGGAGGAACATGAAGATTCCAAGAAAGAAAGAAAATCCAGAACAACCAGTTATTATACCAAGAATCACAAAGACTACCATCTTGGTTTGAACCCACTAGAAGCAATCGAACAGAAGAAATGGAAGTTATGATAAAGAACAATGCTTGTAAGAAAATGTGAAAAATACTTATGAATGGAAGCATTTCAAGATTCATAGGTTCTTCCAGAAAGAGGGAGAAGACTATGACAACAACTTGTTCTAGTAAACCGAATATACCTCTTGTAGTATCCATGGATTGGAATTTACATGTAAAATATTGGTCTTCCCAATAAAGAAAGTGAGAAAGAATCTTATGCCAGAAAGAGACCCATGTATGCAGATATAAGAAGACCTTGTATGGATTCAAACAACTTGATGTAGAGTATCTCATATACAACATAAGCGTGGTGAAAACTTTCTATGACATAGATAGTGTATCAGAATAGTTACTCGGAAGTATGGGATGATGGATTTCTAATCCATGGAAAACTCTCTTGATGACAGAATAAGTGCTACTTGGATATGTTTCAGTTTGAGTCTTTCCACGATATCATGAGATAAAAGGAAACATAAGTGTTGAATTCAACCATGATATATTGTAATGATCATAGATATATGAATCCTTCAGAGAAAACCAGTGTTCCATGACAGACCAAAGAACATTGAGATCAAGCATTATATTCTCTGTGATGAAGTCTAGAAAAGAGAAGTGGTTCTCCAATATATCTCCATAGATGAGAAGATAGCATATATTTTGGTAAAGCCTCTATCCAATATGAAAAGTTTTCCTAATTAAGAAACAAGTTGGGGCTCGTGGAGACAAATTCCTTATTGAAAAAGGAAGAGATTACTCCCAGGTTGGGAGGGAGCAATGATATGTTATTGATTTATGGACAAACACTTTTCAGTTTGAAAAATGGTCCAAGATGAGAAGTTCCTTTCTAGTTCGTAAAGTGGTTTGAGATTTCTGACGGACATGCATTTTCTAGTTCGCAAAATGGTCCACATTGGACAATCATTTTCGTAATGAAAATGGTATGATATATTGTTGATGTACCATAGACAGTGATTCCCCTTGTGGCCAGTGTGGAGGAATGGTCTAGGAAAATAATTATTCTTGGCAGTCACTCTGAGTAGTGGTCAAGTAGAATGGTCCACCTCGTCGGGCAATCGTTCTTTCGAAGTTCACAATTGTTAGCAGTTTCGAAGAATGGTCTGTTTTGGAGGTTGGTGCAGGACAGTCGTTTCCATTAGGAAATGGTCTAGACTTTCATTCCCTAGGGTAGACTCATTCTCTTTGGGTTTCACTATGATTAGTGCCAGAGGAATGGCCCAGTTAGGTGAATGGTCCAAGTTCATCAATCAATGACAAGCATTCCTTAGGGTATAATCATTCTCTCCAAGTTTCACTATGATTAGTGCCGGAGGAATGACCCATTTAGGTGAGTGGTCCAGGCTAAAAAATCAGGGATATTTATTCTTCTATGCTTGAGAAGAATAGTCTAGATATCCCACGGATGATGTTTTACCTTATGAGGGAAGATGCTCTTCCAGATCTCACAGATGTGAGTGGAAGAATGGCCTAGATGACTCAGTTTATATCAGGATATTGTTTTATGCAGGTTGATAACAGATGATATGATTGTTGTGGAGATTGTATGTCTCTGGATAGTAGATGTATGCTACTGTGGTGGATGTGTTCCACTAATTATGACTATGTGTCACTGATTATGTAGCCGTGTGCTACTTGATGTGGTTGTGTACCACTAGATAGTAGTTGAGTACTATTATGAATAAACACAATTGTGTTCTATTAGATGGCATTGTTCTGATTGCCATGTAGACCATCACTAGTGTTGTAAAAGATTAACAACTATATGGATTTTCAGTATGCTGGTGGACGGACATTCTTTAGGAGGAAAATGGTCTACGACAGTTATTCTTCTATGATGTATGTCCGAATCAGAAGAATAGTCATTGTAGCACATGGTGTGGCCTCCAACATTTGTTAGAACAATTATTCTTCTAGGACATATGTCTGGATTAGAAGAATGGTTCTTGTATCACTTTATGGAGTGACTGACTTATTGAGAATCATGCATGTTTACTCAAATGGAGTATGGATTCAAGAGATGATGCATTTGATGCTATCAGATGATACTAATAGTGGTGATGGTTCTCGTGATTTGATCATGAGATAGCCTGTGTGGGTATGATGATGCTACCGATTGAATGGTATGTTTGTTCTCAATACCATTTCCTTCAATACCTCCCTAGCTATGAGGGAGTGTTGATATTATGGTAGCTGTGGGAGGTATTAACCTCCATGTGTAACCGTGACAAGAATAGAATATTCCAGGAAGCAAGAAGAAACCCTAAAGCATTGGATATAACCCTAGAAGACAAGTCGGCTAAAGAAAATAATTTAATATTGAGTCTTTAGCCTCTAGAAAGAAAATTCGGCCTAGACAACTAAGAAAGAGAAGTATAAATAAGGATTACAGAGCTCATTTGTACACACACATCTCACAACTGCATAAATTTAGTGTGCACTGTATAAATTTAGTAAGTACATAAGTCTGGAGAGTAGTTGCAGCTGCAGCTACTGCAACTAGTATTTTTGGTTTTAGGCTTGGACTTTCTCTTGGTTATGGTTTGGAATTTCTTCCTTGTGTGCTAGCTCTAGAGAGAGGTACACTACATTGATTGGCTAGTAGGCCTAGGGTTTTCTTCTAGAATTATTCTCTATCAAGGTTAAGGTGATCGGGGGTGGCTTCGACCTATGTTTGGGTGACAATATTTCTATATTGTCTATGGTTAAATGAGCACACCTAATTTTATAACATGGAGGAGAAGTAACTACCTACGTCAAGGAGTGGTGTGAGCCAGTGAAGGTAAGATAATATTTTTTTGTTTTCTTTGAAATGGAAAATCCATTGGTTGATTCATATCCAAATGAATCAATTAAGTTAGATTGAAAAAATTTCATGAATTGGAAGTTTAAGAGCGGACTTTGATGGAAGAATACAATGTTTGTAATATTTTAGCTAGACAAGAAGCCAAACCTACATCCCACGCAAACATGGTGGATTGGGAGAAAAGAGAGACGAAGGAAAATGTACTCTTGAGAATGTCCATCAAAGACAACATTATTCCACACATTAGGGATTGGAATACATATAAGGAAACTTGGGACACACTCAAAGGTTTTTATGAAACAACTAACACAAATTGAGTATTGTTTTTAAAGAGAAAATTACTCTCAATTGAAATGGAAGAAACTGAAATATCAATAAATTTCTTTCTATAATTAAAGAGATTAAATATAAGCTTGGTGATATTGGCAAGAATATTTCAAGCACATATTTAGTAATTGTAACTTTAAATGGTATGCTAGATGAATATCAAATGTTTATTACCCATCTTGTAGCTAGAGAGAAAGAACCTACTTTTAATGAATTGACAGATATTCTTTTTCAAGAGGAAGAACACAAAAATAATATTAACTTCAGGTCTCAGAGTTTATACTTGGCATTAGTATCCAATGGTAAATATCCATACAGGGAAAAATCATGCGAGAGAAACATAAGAGGAAAGGCACATGAAAAATCACAACAAGGCATGGCATGACCAAGAAGAGATACCAATGTAAAGAGGAATGATGGATGCTTCTGTTATGGTAATCCTGGTCATTTTGATAAGGACCATAGGAAGAGGAAATTTGATGAATCCAAAGATAGAAGGCATTCAGGAAATTATGTTGATAATGTCACAGTAAGACATGATTTCAAAAATCTCAAATTGTTTATTTGTGATTCTTCTTTATCAGCATAAATTGGTTATTCTTATGCTTGGTTTATTGATTCTAGTGCATCAATTCATATGTCATGCTATATGGATTGATTTGAAACTTATCATGAGAACAAAAATGGTTCTAATATCTATCTAGGAGATGATAGATCACATCAAATTAAAGTTTATGTATATATTTGTGTGACATTGCCTACTAGGCAGGAAAAACAAATCTAGAATGTGATGTATGTTATTGGAATTAAAAATAATTTAATTTCAGTTTCCACTATTGCAGATCAAGATTTAAAAGTTGAATTTTATAAGTCACAATGTTTTGTGAAGGACATACATGATCACTACAAAGTTGTATCAACAAGGGTTAGAGTTGGAGCAATGTACAAGCTTGATGTCACAAGAAAGAATTTTCAAGCATTGGCATCAACAACTATGTCATAGGAAGAATTATAACATAAAATCTATGATCATATTAATCATAATGACTTGATATTACTTCAGAAGCAAGAAATGGATGAGGGTCTTCCAAATCGTAAGAATGAACATACTACATGTGAGAGGTGTGCACTAGGTAAACAACATAGCGAAGAGTTTTCTACACATACATATCATAGGAAACGCGAAATTCTCTATCTAGTGCATATAGATGTTTGTGGTCCTATGCAAACAAGGTATCTTCGTGGACCATATTATTTCCTTATATTTATTGTTGATATAACTAGATATACCTGGGTATCAGAAAGAAAAGTGATGTTTTTCAGTATTTTAAAGAATTTAATAATTTGGTGGAAAAGTAAACAGACAGGTATATCATAAGATTCTTCAATTATATCAAGGAGGAAAATACACATAAAGAGATATCTTCAAATATTACAAAGACAACGGAATACAACAAAAGTTATAGTGTCGCATACACCTCAACATAATGGAGTAGTTGAGAGGAAAAATAGAACTTTGGTTTAGTGTGCGCAGAGCATGATAAAATGTGAAAACATTTATAATGGTTTTTTGGGCTGAAGAAATCAGTATTGCTATGAAAAATAGAAGTCCTACAAAGATTTTAGAGCACAAAACATCTTTTGAAGCATTTTATGCTTTAAACCAGTAGTAAGTCATCTATGATTTTTTTGAAGAAAACCATTTTCTCATGTTCCTAAAGAACATAGGAGAAATATTGATGCCAAGGAAACGAAATGCATTTTGATTGGTTATTGTATTGATCACAAAACATATAAAATGTATGATCCCAACACACAAGGTTTTTGCAAGAAGACATGTATTATTTCATGAAAATGCAGATGAAGGTCAAAAACATGATAGTCATGGTGTATGACATCTTCCTAATGGAAATGATGAAAGTGTCAAAGAAGAAGAATATGTTGAACAAGTTCAAGATGAATCTTTAAGAAGCATGGATACTTCAAGTAGGCATATTTCACCAAGAAGGGATGAAGAAACTCCACAAAGTAGTGTAGCACCAAGGAGATCAGTGTGACAAGATCATACACCTATCATGTATAAACACTATGCATTAATGACTCAAGTTATGAAAGTAGCAGAGTCTTTAAATTTTTAGCAAGCTAAAGACCATAATGTGTGGATGGATGCCATGAAAGAAGAATATGATCCTATCATGAAAAATGAAACATGGGAATTAACAGAATTTCCTGGGAATAAAGTCTCTATAGGATCAAAATGGTTTTTGAAGTCTATATTTAATCTTGATGGTAGTATAGACAAGTATAAACCTAGATTGGTTGCAAAGGGTTATTCACAGAAAGAAGTTATAGACTATGACGACAATTTTGCACCTATAGATAAAACATATACTATTATATTAATGATTGCAATGTCTACTGAGTATAATTGGACACTACATCAGTTGGATGTTAAGTCAACTTTTTTGAATGGAGAATTAAAGGAAGAGATTTATCTTGTGCAACCACAGGGGTTGCTAATGTAAGGTCAGGAGCATCTTGTTTGTAGGCTAAAGAAGGAATTGTGTGGACTTAAATAGACACCCAGGTCATGGTATATGAAAATTGATACTTTCTTATTTCAACAAGATTTTATTAAAAGTAAAGGTGATCCAAATATTTATATCAACAATGATGGAAATGGTCATGATACTTTGATTTATTTATATGTTGATGATCTGATCATAACATGAAATGTTAATGACTTGATTGAAGAAATCAAAATATTGTTTTCACAGGAATTTGATATGAAAGACCTTGGTCAGTTGCATTATTGTTTAGGCCTTGAGGTATGGAGAAAATATGGTAAGACATATATTGTAGATTCAATGAGTATACTTAGTCAATTCATGGTTAATCCTCATGACAATCACTAGAAATAAGTAAAGAGATTCCTTCGATATTTGAAAGGGACTACTAATTTTTGTATTGAATATAGTGATGATTTTAATGTTGAGTTGATAGGTTATTTAGATTTAGATTAGGTATGAGATTCTGATGATAGAAATTCAACCACGAGATATCCATTCAAAATTGGATCTGGCATCGTGTCTTAGAGCGACAAGAAGCAACCAATTGTTTCCTTGTCATCCAATGAAGATGATTACAAATCCTTATGTAGTGCCACGTGTGAGATAATTTGGTTAAGGTGGATTCGTGAAGCTGTGGAAGAACAAAAAAATGTACCAACAATTCTCGAATGTGATAAACAAAGTTCAATCAAACTAGAAAACAATATAGTGTATCATTCCATATTAAAGCATATTGAGACACATCATCATTTCATAAGAGAGAAATTAGAGTGAAAGGAAATTGAATTGGTATATTGTAGTACAAATGATAATTTGGCAGACATCTTTACAAAGCCTCTTGGAAAAGAAAAAATTTAAATTTTGTAAAGGTAAGTTAGTTGTTGTAGAAAATACATTTCTCTATTAATGGGGAGTGTTAGAATAAATCTAGAAAAGGATTATGTGTCACTAGGTGTCAATCTTCTAGAATGGTCAACAAATCTAGATCTACACATTGAGGAAACTGTTACAAAAAAATTGTTCAATAAATGTAACCTATTTCAAGAAATAGTATTCAATGAGTATGTATGAATGAGACAATTCGTCTCATCTCTTCATATTGATTTTTTTGTTTTTTTTTATTAAGAAGGGTTCAATTTTGATCACTTGTCTCAATATAAGCATATCGATTCAAAATGATTTATGGCTTTCAATATAAGCATATAAATTCGAAATGATTTATGGATTTCATGTCCACATTCAAGGTATCAGTGGAATGACAATAAACTTGTTGAGACAATCATTTGAATGATCTTGGTCACGCGAAACTTCAAATCAAAGCAAACCCAAACCCTACGTTTGAGAGGAAGATGTAGTCCATACACCCCTACAATGTTCTAGTAGTCCAAATTTCCATGTGGAATTATGAAAAAAAAAATTGTGCCAACGAAATTCACATCATTCAACTGTATATATAGAATACTTAGTTCGACTAAACACAGTCGCCACTAAAATAGGTATCGAGTTTATTTTCATAGATCGGGATTTAGATCCCCCATTTTGAGTTGTTGTTAGATATTTTGTAGAACCCATATCGGTTTCCATCTCTATATTTAGTAGAGGATGACATACGGTTGTGTAGAGGAAGTGGGAGTTGCAAACGAAAGAACACAACAATACCAAGGAGAAGTAACTCTCTATGTTGTTATTGAGTGCATGGTAGTTTCTATTGGGGGATCCTTCTTTGGCTATCATATTGGTATATCTGGTATGCATATTAAAATGACAGAGTAGAGTATTACACACCAACAATGCGTCAAGCGCTCTATTGAATCAATGTAATAATACATATAAATACAACAAGGTTTTTCTTAAGATAGACAAACTACCTCACACCATTCTACGACTCTTAGTTAGAGAGAATCTCTCTCACAACCAACTATCTAACAACCTCCTAAAATATAGTAGCAAACAACTCACATAGAGATCATTTTATACCTCACAAACATAATATTCTCACACATTATTAAGACAAGTAGGAGTTACATATTCTAACACTCTCCCTTAACAAGTACTTGTCTTAATATCTATCGGTTGAGACCTTCATTAACACCTTCTCTTCTGCAACACATGCTCCACTATGAATTGAAGAACCTCTCGATTGCAAATTTTATCTCTAGTCCATCCTGTGTTGCATCTTGAATCATAATCATGCATACATTATCAAACTATCAATGTCCATATAAAGGAACAACCATCCACCAAAATACATGGGTAATCATTGCTGCAACAACTGGTCTAACAGGAACTTCCTTCATGTACACGGTTCATTCAACTATTGATGAACTTTCCCTAAATGTAAAACTTCACCTCCCAAAGTCTAAAACCATTAACATGGTCCACTCCTAGTATTAAAGAACTCCACTGTAGAGGCTACTACACTATAACAATAGGCACTGTAATATTATCATAAGCCATGAAGAGTATTCGGTCTTCTTTCTCCTCTAGAGTCATTCACATACTAGGCATCTCCATTTGCACCTTCTACTTTTGGATCTTTAGGGTCACTATCAAATAATTGTCTTAGATTTTTCATATCCACCCACCTATGTCGTGATTTGAGAGTAACCAATTCTAACAAAACAATAAGTTCATTATTGACTTCAATAATTCTGAGACCGTTGATTTATTTATTCTAAGACATTTTCAATACCAATATTAACTCATCAAGAACTAGAACCAATCATCAAGAACCAGAACCAATCAGAATGAATAAAGATCCACAAATTTTAATGTACAAAAATTATAATCTTCAAATGCTCAAATTTAATAATTCACATAATGCCAGACCTCTTTGATTGGACATTTAATAAGATGGATCCAACTGGACCAATCTTCGGCCCAACCACTCAAATGAATGAACCCTTTTTCCACGCAGCTAATGCAATGGCAGATGCCTATGCTATGCCAGTCTTTCCACATTAACATTTCCTTCACTATCCACATAACTATAGTTGAATCGCCCTCTTCCCGAGTCTCAGCCTAAGCTGTTGGGATTTAGTGACATCGAATTCCCCTAATGATATATTTGGATCCTATTATTCTGCATTGGTTACAACCAAATAGACCAAGTTAGAATATGGATAGGGATTGCATTTATTATTCAGTTTCTTGTAAATGTATATAAATGCATGTAATCTCGTAGAGGAAAAAATGACTGTGAGAGGCTAAGTGTGTGAGAGACTTGAAAATATGATGTAATCTCCATAATCTGAATAATAAGACAACTGATGCCTATGCTTGGTGGATGTAGCCCAACGTTTCGGTGAACCACGTGAAATCCCTGTGTCTATTATCTGTGTGTGATTGTTAATTATCATTGTGAATTGTGTTTTCAGCATTGACAATTCTAACAAGTGGTATAAGAGCTAGTTGAAGGAGCGTCAACTTCTCGGAGGAGCCAGAAGTGAAATATGTGTGAGGGTTGTTAAATTTATACATCCCCGTAGGTCCCTCCTCTCGAAGGGTGCGTAGACTTATTACTCAACCTTACTCTCGTTAAAAATTCCAGAAATTTCCACAGTTGAGTATGAGGAACAATGCGTAAATTTGATCAGATTTCCACACTCCAGTGTTGCGTGAGGTGCAGACTCCCCGTGATCCAGTAGCAACGTAAGGTGCGGCGGTGACTCCATTAAATAAAACGGACACGCAAATCTCCTTTAGTGTATTCGCATACTTTATGGTATGGCATAAAAAAAATCGATGATCTCCTTTTAAATTGATTCGAATGGTTTTTTAGTTTGAAATATAAAGCAAGGTCATGAATTATGAAGGAATAGTCGTGGGTGAGTTAAAGTAAAAAGAGTTTAAGGTAATTTTCATTAATTAAAAAATCGAAGTCATATGGGTGAGTTAAATTTAATATGGTGGAGGAATTTAAATGTAAAAGTGGATGTTTTTTAAAGGTGAATCTTTTTGTTTTATAAAATATTTTTTAAACCTTTTTTATATATTATTAAAATGTTTTTTTTTTAATTAAATTTTTTACCAATTATTCCTCGACATATTTTTTCAAAGGCCCTTGGGTTTTATAAGCAGTGGATATTGGGAGACTTTTTGTGCTAAAGGTTAAGATGTAGAGTTTGAAGTTTGAAGTTGAAAAGTTTAGCGGTAAAAACAACTTTGAGCTCTAGAAGCTCAAGATGCACGATCTTCTCATGCAACAAGGCATGGTGAAGGCGCTTTTGGGAAAATCAAAGAAACCCGCGACCATAACATATGATGACTGGGATGAGATGGATGTGAGAGCACTGAGTGTCATACGACTATGTTTGGTCAACGATGTTATGTTCAATATTGTCTCAGAGAAGACATAAGTCAATTTGTGGACGAAGTTGGAAAGTCTATATATGACGAAATCTTTGACGAGCAGAATCTACTTGAAGAGATAGTTGTACAGTTTGCGGATGAAAGAAGGTACAAAAGTCGTTGGCCATTTAAATACCTTCAATACCCTTTAGTTCAATTGACTAGTATGGAAGTTAAATTCAAAGATGAGGATAAGGCTATTACACTATTGTGTTTATTGCCTGAGTCTTGGGATAATCTAGTCACCTCTATTAGCTTTAGCTCAACTGAATTTTTAGATTATTTCTCTTTTGTAGGAGCTTTGTTGGCTGAGGAGATGAGGAGAAAATCTAGTAAAGAAACCTCAACTTCAGAGGCGATGTTGATCAGAGGTTGAACCACAGAGAAGAATGAGAGAAGTTATTTTCAATCTAAGTCAAGACATAGAAAGGGTAAAGAAAAATGTTGGTACTATGGCAAAACAAGACATCTCAAGAAAGATTGCTGAAAGAGAAAGGAATCTGAGAAAAACTCTACGAAGGAAGCAAATTTGGTTGTAACAAATTCAGGTATAATTGATCAAGTTTTATCCGTTTCTAGTAATTTACAATATCAAGAAGAATGACAGTTAGATTCAGGTGCCTCCCACCACATGTGATCACATAGAAATAGGTTCATTTCTTACCAATCTGTTGATGAGGGTGTAGTGTTTATGAAATGGTATTCCATGTAAAACTGTTGGGGTTGGCAGTATTAGAATCAGGATGTTCGATGGTATTGTAAGGGAATTAACGGATGTTAGATATGTACCTGAGCTTAAATCAAATTTGATTTCATTAGGAGTGTTAGATTCTTGTGGATATAAGTATACAGGTCAAGGTGGAGCACTCACATTGTCGAAAGGTAATTTAGTAGTGTTGAAGGCAACAAAGGTTGATAACCTTTATAAGCTGGAAGTGAGTACTGAAGTGGCATCTGAAGTAGCAAATATATCTTCTTGTTTATGGCAGAAGCATCAAGGTCATACAAGAAAGAAAGAATTGCAGGTACTAGTAAGAGGTAAATCAGTTCCAGACTTAAAATCTGTGTTTTTGAATTCTTGTTTGTTTTATGTCTCTGCAAGTTATGATGGTGGTATAAAGGGATGTTGTGTGTGGGATCCTACTTCTCACAAGGTCATCATTGATAAAAATATTGTATGTATGGAACAACCAAAAGGGTTGATTCAAGATCACAACAGTAAATTTGTTTGCATGCTAGGTAATTCATTGTATGGCCTATTGGTACCCATGCAAATATACAAGATGTTTGAATCTTTCATAGTGAGTCAAAAAATTTCAAAGGGTAGGAATGACTATATTGTTTATAGTACATTCACAGTCTTGATGTTTTATGCTGATGATATGCTCGATGCATGCCGAAGCATGGATAAAATCAGTAAGAAAATGACTCAGGTGGATAGGGCAATTCAGGTGAGGGATCAAGGAGCAGCAAAACAAATTATGGGCATGGAAGTACATAAAGATGGTAATGGTAAGCTGTGGTTGGAGTTCAGTATGAACATTGTAAAAATAGTATTTATCCTTGTTGCTTTCCATTATAAGTTTTCTTCAAGAATAGGACATGTCTATAAAGAAGAAAAGGTTGTGTCTTGTGTAAGTTTAGTAGGAGGGTTGTTGTATGTGATGAAATGGTTAAGACTAAATGTTTCACATGCTAATGATGTTATCAGAAACGTGATAGATTCAGGTGTTGCAGTGAAATGGGTGCTTCAGCGTTTGAGAAGCAAAAATGTGACCTATAATGGTTACACTGATATGGTATGTGATGATTGTAAAGTATATTGTAATACAAGTGTTTTGGATAGAAGGAGATTTATCGCTAAATATGTCTCAAAAAACAGTTGTGGAAGACATGTTGGAGGTCGCGTGACCCCTCAGGAAATCCAAACTCGTGCAAGTCACACATGCGAGATCATGAAACCAGTTTTATTAGAGAAGATGTAGTGGTGCTTGGCTTCTCTTGGCTTGCAGAAAAGGTGATGAACAAAAGGAAGGCGCAAGGTATCAGGGAATTGTTGTCAAGGTGGATATTGTTGGGATTTGGTGACAACGGATTCCTCTAATGATAGATCTGGATCTTATTATTCTGCGTTGGTTACAACCAAATAGACCAAGTTAGAATATGGATAGGGATTGCATTTATTATTCAGTTTCTTGTAAATATATATAAATACATGTAATCCGGTAGAGACAAAAACGACTGTGAGAGACTGAGTGTGTGAGACACTTGCAAATCTGATGTAATCTCCATAATCCGAATAACAAGACAACCAATGCTTATGCTGGGTGGATTGGGTGGACGTAGCCCAACGTTTGGGTGAACCAGTGAAATCCATGTATCTATTATCTATGTGTGATTGTTAATTATCATTGTGAATTGTGTTTTCCGMATTGACAATTCTAACATAAGCGATCTGCAGCATGYTTCCGACCACGTTAACGATCTGCGGGTGGAGGAACCGTGGCTCAGTGCCCGCCAACTTGAGTTTATCGTTACTATTGAGTGCCTTGGTGAGCGTCTGCATCATGGCAAGGATTAGGTCCTTGAAGCGCTGTCGGTCCTGCAGGGTCTCGATCGTCTGGACAAAGTTGGTCGTGGACGCGAGGGCCGCGATTCGAACGTCCGACGGGGAGGGAGGGAGAGACGGAGGCGAGAGACACTGGTGGAACACGATGTGCAGGGTGGAGGTGATCACCTATGAACTGCGAGAGCTGCGTGAACATGAGCAACGCGTTCTCCTTAAGGCCCGGGGAATCGGAGCTCATGCACTAGAACACGAAGGGTAAGAGCTCTGGCCATTGGTCGTCTTCCATGATGGAGGCCGCAAGCTCGGCAACTGTGTCGCGGAGATTCTTGACGATGGTCTTAGCCAGTAGCAACGATTCCTCTTTATCCAGCACGCACACAGCAAGGTTCCTGATCACGCTGGTCCTGGGAGCCGTTAAGCTCGTGCTGTGGCTGGTCTACCACCTTGACATACACAGCAGGTCAATCACGAATAGATCAGATCTGAATGGCAGTAAATCGCACCCAATTCGTTCCTCTCCGCTCCGTCGATCCTAGCACCGCACTTCTGACGAATCTTCAACGTAAACTACCTTCATATGTCCAGTCGTGCGACTCCGCTTCCCGTGGCGGCATTAATCAGTTCTCTCACATCGATCAGTTTACATCAGTCTATATTTTATGGGCGTAGGCTACCCATTTTATGAAATGGAGTCCGATGCGACGTCTCGGGCACCGGGACCCATTCGTTCGTAAACAGCCTATGCCGAAAAAATCTCCCCGTCCTGTTCCTTCGCCCTGGCCTACAACACCCTGTTCTGCTCCTCTACAGCGCCCCGTTCTGCGTCTCTTCAACATCTCGGAAATTCAATGCATAGTGGCGGATGGGAATTTGCTACAAACTCCTCCGGCACCCCTCCTCCCCTGTTTCGAATCGGGATTGGATTGCTCCTGCTCTACAGAAACTGAACCCAGATCGACCCTGAACCATGCAAAATTTATATGGTGGACACACTCTTTATGCATGCAATACCTATTGCCTTATATGTATGGATTTGGCATGAAATCACACTTGGCAAGAAAGCCGTGTTTCAACGCTTCAGTCCAAATTTATTGCGTACTTGGGACAGCTAGAATCTTTTGGGCTCCTCAATGGAATGTGTTGTAGTTGTTGTAGGATCATTGCCACCTTGTTAATTGCATATATAACTAGCACAGCCACTCAAAATCGTGTGTGGCTAATGAACGTCTAAAGGTGCGGATAGAAAATGAAACGCACAGTCAGAAAATGAAATATACAACTAGAAAATGAGTGTCTACAGCKAGCGAAATCATCGTGCTAAATCCAAAGTTTAATCATTTAAACCTGGCAATCATATAGTGCTACAGTAATTTCTTAATATGATTAGGTAAATGTTAAAAGGTAAACAGGTTAGATTAGAATTTTAGATTATAGTGAACCTATACCACATATGCAATATGAAATTTGGAAATCCATTGTACAGTGTAAACCATAATCCTAGAGCTTGACTGTGAATTAGGAAGGGTTGACTAATGTGTTACATGACTAAGTGAAATGTGAATTGATCAAATCACTATAAAGTGTAAGAGGCTATAAAAACCTATCCATTCCTTCATTTATAATTATCTTGGTTTTGATTTTGTGAGGCCCTAGAGGGAGAACCAACCTTGTTGACAAGTATATTATCAGAGGTTTGTGCCCACTGTCTTATGTCACTATGTATTCAACTAAGTAATATTTTTTAAACTATAATTATAATATGATCCTATGTATTGTTTCTAAGGGTGAATGTGTTCGACATGTTGATGATGTACTTCTAATTTATCTTTTGAATGGCTATTTGCATACCCTAACCACAATGATGTAATAAGTTTGATAGGAATTTCCTAGACAACACATTTTGAGGTTATAAAAATCATATTTGATGACGAAGCATGAGAGATGATTATGGCTTTCCGATCAAAGACTGTGTTGGAACATTTATAATTCTTTAACCTTGAACTTTAAACCCAAAACATCTCTGGTTAAATAGTAACAAGGCACATGTAATATTCACCGTTGGTGAAGTTCCTTAGATTGATCGGACGATCCTAAGCCCTTCATAATTGTGGAGCTGCCTGATTATTAAAGTAACCAAATCACTAAAGGTCGCTTCGGAGCTTCGCGCTTCGGGCGTTTTTCCAGATCTTAACTTTAAAAGTCCCGATACCCAAAAAGTGTCTGAAGGATCCTAGTCATAGTACACGTGTACCTTTCTAAGTCTTCCTTGGATTGACACGTGTCATCCATTTCCAACCTTTTCGACCAAAGATTCGTATGAAACTAAGTAACCTGTGCCACCCCTTGGTTTTGACATGTCACCTAAAATGACATCACCCTCGACACATCACTACGGGAAATAACCTTTTGGAATTATAATGACAAGCTAAATTGCAAATCCACGAAGCAACAAATTGCCGAAGTATTAAATCTTAATCAATTATGTTAATCTCGGTTAAAATACAGTTAATAACTTCGCACTTCAGAAGTTCAGACGTTTATCATCCATCACATCTTGAATTATCCGAAGTCCAAACCTACGAATCATTTCAAACTTACACGGGTTAATTAAAGCTAAAAAATGATTATCTTGTAATTAATGTTTCGCGGTTTCGTGCTTCGAGAAATCTATCTCAAGCTATTGTTAAAAACTCCGAAGTCCAAATACCTAAAACCACTTAAAGTTAAACACGATTAATTATGTTTTAAACTAGATTATCTTGTAATTAATCTTTCGCAAAATCGCGATTTGGGAAATTTTAAAATTGTTTCATCCAAGAGTCTTGATCGTGAACTGTCAATATTAATGGCATTAATCACAAATCTACAATAATGATTATAATGTGGATTGTAGATCGCCAACTATATCTTCTCATTAAGGTAAAGGAATTTATCATTAGTAAATTTATTATAAAATTAATACACCTAAGGTGAATAAGAACGCCTGATTTTGAATTCCATTTTCATTCTCGCAGAACAACAAGTTTTAGCCAACTAAGAAGCTCATGCATTTTCCTGTAACAGGTAACCCAGTTCTGGTTTCATCAATATCATGGCACCACGAAAGATGGCCAAAGCAGTTGTTGAAAGCGCAAACCCGAACTCAGATGTTCTGTCAGACACCTCACCGAGAGTCATCGATACTGTAAAATCATGGACACAGGTGTTAGACATTCTAAAGAATGAGTTGATGAATTTCCCATAGGATTTAGGTGACGAATTGACTGAAACTCATGCGACTAAACTCAGAGATCTAGCTCAGTTAGAACTACACAAAATAGACTCGCGGCCAAGACTCATGCTGTATAATGACATGATAGGCT
The DNA here is from genome assembly GCA_009831015.1 of Picea engelmannii. Classification (NCBI taxonomy): domain Eukaryota; kingdom Viridiplantae; phylum Streptophyta; class Pinopsida; order Pinales; family Pinaceae; genus Picea; species Picea engelmannii. The sequence continues at coordinate 1,505,653 of ML777329.1, read as the reverse complement.
GGGCCCTGGAGAACGTCGACATTTCAACCATGAGCATTTGCAATTCATAGAAGGTTGTTGTTGAGTCTTTTCGACGGGAGCATATACAAGTAATGTATAAATTATCCCTCGTTTTTAAATATAGTTATAACGCTAAATTCACAATGGATTTTGACAAGCAGAAGTGCACAAAATATGACAAAAACTACCCACATTTAATCAAAGATTGGTGGGGTCACCTTGAGAAATTCGGAGCTGACACTCACGACATATATGCCACAACATTGTTAGACGCCCATATGATTTATGTGGCTATGATGCTATGTAGGATATCCGGGAAAAATTACTCCTCTCATTTCCCGTTTGCATGGGTACCAATTATGCATGAAGTGGCCAAGGGATACTCTTTCAACTGGGCCAAGATGTTATCAGACAACTTGACTTAGAAAATCACAGGGTATCAATTGGCGAAGTCCAAAGGGAAACCTGTGCCTTTTTACATGTCGGCATACATCATGGATGCTCTTTGTTTTATGACTCATTTCCCTCTAATGAGTTGGAGCTGGACCCTAACCAGCGTCGAACCTATCCATTTCTATCACTCCAAGTTGTGGGAGGATAAAGAAAAAGATTTCTTTTATGAAATATGTCATTATGCAGTGGTGTCGATTCATGTCACCCTATATGGTTTCCCACCTCCCAAAATTTCATAAAAAATCATGGCAAACTTGGGTAAAATAGCAGACTGCTATATTGAGGAAAAAATTTCCTATATCAAGGTTTTTGGGTGTTCGGTTCCCCCACATGCTCTCCCAAAGTTTTTACCATATCGATTGGTATGCCGAGAGGTGGCTTATCAGATCCTAACAAGGGGCATTGGTAAAGAATTGAAAGCATCCCATAAAAAGGTCTGTTCAACCTTCCCTCTTCAGGTTGGTATGTTTTCGTTGTTAGATTTCGGCCATTCGAAAGTAGCGGTTGCGGCTCTAGAAGACGTCAAGTTAGTTGATATTGAGTTTAAAAGGCATGATCCCCAGAAGATCGTGGAATCTAACTTGGCTCAATACAATTTAAGGAAGTATGTGCACGAGATTTCCCCACAGGATGATACATTTAGGGGATTCAGGTCATATGAGGAAGTATTGAGCAGAGTCTGAACTCTACCTCCAAATCAACTAGCCAGTTTCTACAATTTTCAAAAGCATAGAAAGAATAGTTTGTCAAATGTATTACAGAGAGAGCCAATAACACCTTCGTCTACATAGGAAGCTACACCTCGGGATTTGGAGGTAGGAAGTTTCGAAAAACAAAGTATTGAGGAAAAGCCGAAGAATGTCGAAGTCTCAATGCAGGAAGTGGAGACTTCATTATCAAACCCAGCTGATACTCAAACAAAATCTCAGTTTGAATCTTTTCTAAATAAGGGACATGATACATCATTGTCTACACCAGACAAACCGTCTACCAACACAACAGAGAAACAACCGTCCACAGAGATAGGTAGCCCCATTATCTCATTAACACCTTTACAGTCAAGTCGACGAAATCCCAATTCTGAAGTCATATCTATAGAGGATCTTACTCTGATTTCAGTCAAAGAAATGCCTCCTTCATACTTCTTTTTCAGTAAGAAGAGGAGGGCCATAGTTAAAAGAGAAAAACATAAAAAAGATGGTGCAACAGTCAAAATGAAAAGAATGTTGTATGATGGACAGGGCCTAGATGATTCAGAGTTTGCTAAGGGAATGGCAGGTTCATTAGGTGCCTTTTCCACGACCAATCAGTATTCAGTAGAAAATCTAGCTGAGCAACTGAAACAAAGGAACCTGTTGGTAAGGCAGTTGCAAGACCAGATGAATACCATGGAACAGGATGTAAAAAATTAGATGAACAAAGAATTTGAACAAGTCAGAGCCTATGATAGACATCAGATCCAACAGCTAAAGACTAACCTCGATGAGCTCTGTCAAAATTCACAGGCCAATAGAGAATTGGTCACTCAACAGGAAGAATTAATCAAGCAACTACAAGCTAAGATAGACTTGGTTGAAGGTACAACAGTAGAGATGGCATATTTCCAAGATCAAGCATTGGAAGTACATGAAAATATAGAATCAACCCAACAAAATCTTTTTACAAAAGTGGAATCCATTCAAAATTGTTACGGGGTGGTAGACCTTTCCCTGAATAAAATTTACATTAAAAAAAGAGAAGTTTGTTCAGATCGGGCTAAGTTTCAGGAGCCTATCTTACTAGTACCAAAAGATGATGTGTCATAGGTTCCCCGATTGTCTCTTTTTGAGAAAACCAGAGGCGACATAATTTTGAAGGCTTGGGAAACAAATCTAGTCGAAAGAAAAATATTGGCCGAAGAGGCAAATGAAGCTTGTATAGAAGCATTATCTTCACTAGACAAAGGGCTACTTGATGTTGAAGAAAATGGTATCTCTGAATCCCTGGGGAAGATTGACATAGCACATAACCAATGTAATTCTAGGACAAGCAGAGAAGAAGCCATGACAACCATCCAGCAATTGAACCAAATTGATATTATCCAAATAAAGAAATGGATAGTAAATCCAAGCTTGCATTTACAAGCCACTTCTTTAGGAGAAAATAAGATACAGGAAAGGTTACCTCATGCAAAAAATAAGCTATACTTATTTTAAGAAAATGAAGCAACCAAACCTTCCGGGTTGGTAGTACAACTAGTGAGTAGATGCATCCAGTGTGTCGAATATGGGAAAGCAAGCACATATGGAAACAAGTAAGACAATATGTGCATACTACTCATACATGTCACGATCAGATGCCAACTATCTCCAGGCAAAAGGATGAGGAGACAAAATGTCTCTGCCAGCAGATGAAGAGACAAAAGAGGACACTAATGGAACTTTTCAGTTTTGCATATTGTAATATTTACTGTTTTTTTAATTATGAGAAGTCCAACCGTTTTGGGTTGAGACCATTTTGTATAAATACATAGATTGAAGACTTATTTCAGGCTACTTCTTGCCAATTGTAATAGAGAAAACTCTCCTTAAAGAGTATTAATACAAGTGCAGACAGACATTCCAAGTTTTGTTAAATCTGGGTTATGTGTTTCTTTGTTTTTGTTTTTCCATTTCTCAAACATTTCTTTATGTATTCCTGGATAAATGTTTGATTCCAATTTAGTACAACAACTACTGCAATCTTATCATCTCAGTAATTTATTAAGTAAGCAACTTTTCCTCTGCATTTACTGTGAGCAAATCAAGACCCGCTTGCTGTGTAGATTCCTACATTTTACACTTTATTCAAGGTTACACTATCTCTTCTCTTCTACTGCAACAAAATGGGACTCTTTAGTAATTGATGCCCTTCTTTGTTTCATAGTTTTGTATCATTCTCTCACTCCACTCAATATTACAATTTTGACTCAGACACGAAATACAGCCTCTGTGCTGTCAAATTGTTAATTTCATTTAAGGATTTTTTCTCATATAAATAAGGTAGAAAAAACACTTTTAAATACACTCTCATAAACTTTCTTGATGCTTGACATTATCCTTTGAGCCTTAAGTTTAATCTCCGGAACTACATCTTTTTAGCTCCATTGCCGGGGAATGTAGAAACAAAGTTATTTTTCCCTGGGAAAATGACAAGGTAAGATTCTCTCTTTGATAGTGAAGAAAGATTGAATACTGAATTAAGGCTATTTTTATCTTTCACTTGGCGAATCCACCACAAATAAAGTGGAATTTGGTCGAAATAATACCAGGATGAACCCAGACGATCAGCAGACTATGCCTATATATGATCCAGAAAGGTTGTTAAAACCAAAGGGATACCTCAAGTCCACTACCACATATGCAAGTAAGAAGTACCAACCCAAAGTTACACAAGTCAATACTAAGGTTTCAGTTGAAGAAGTAGCTCCTGAAGAGAATTTTAAACAAACACCCTCTATGGACGCCTCAACTAGCAAGCCCGATGTTAGTTGTAAGAACCCATAGGTAAGCGCACCCAAAATAAAGAGTGAAAATGATCCTTCTGATACTCCAAACAATTTGAATAAAATAACCTCTTCTATAACCGCTAATGTTAATTTTTTGTCTACCCCATTTTCGCTAGAAGTAAAGGTTTCAGTTCTCCGAAACCTTGAAGAGCACATTGTATATCCTGATTCGTCCCCTGCTGGTTCACCTATCTATACATCTTGTAAGTTTGAAGAAACCATTCCACGTTTTCCTTTCCCTCCTCTTTGAGACTTTGCATCTCCTAGCAATATTTTTCCAGAATTCCCTTCGCCACATTCTGAAGAAGTTGAAAGGTTACCGCTTCAGTCCCTAGAAGTTTTTGAAAACCCTCTATTTAATTCCCAAAGCTCATGCCCTAGACTTCCAATGGTTGCTCCTGGAGGAGGTGGTGTTGTAGTTGGAGGAGAAGGTGGTCAAGGAACACCTCTGCCCCCTATTATGTTTTCCAAAGTAGCGGCCAGATATGCTTCCTTGGTCCTTCCCCCCGTTCTTCATGATTTACCAAAAAATTATATGAAGAACTTACCAAAATTTACGGGAGAAGGAGAGTTAAATGCCACATAGCATATAACCTTTTTCGATCATTTCACTGATATCCTCGACGTCTAGCATGAGGATGTTTACTCAAGGCTCTTAGTGCAAAATTTCGAAGGGCAAGTAAGAATCTGGTTTCGAGGACTCCCGGTAGGATCCCTACGGTCATACAATGATTTAGAAAACTCTTTTTTTAAGACAATGGGGAGAAAATAAAGACCATCTTTACTATTTGACTGAATTTGGGGCATTGAGAAAAAAGAATTATGAGTCGGTTCTTGAATTTACTCAGAGATTTAACAAAATTTATCATAAGATCCCAACCGAAGTTAAAACCTCTCAACCTGCAACATAGGTGACTTTAGCAGGTGCTTTTGAGCCCAACTTTGCCCTGCTTTTAAGGGAAAGAAGATCTGCTACCCTCACAGGAATGCAATACTACACCATAGAAATTGAATCGAACATGATGGAATATGGTAAATTAAAATCCAAGGTTGAGACATGAACCAAGGAAACTAGACGCTTCAGAGAACAAGCAGGACCCTCTGGATCTGGGAAGTCTATGGAAGAAAAAATGGATGACATGGCTAAGATAATCA
>ML777329.1:1459852-1499853 GCA_009831015.1 Picea engelmannii | reverse complement strand
TGCATGATCACTTACTTCATAATTTCATGTTAGACTCTGGGGCCTCCCACAACTTAATTCCTAAATTTATCATGGAAAAGTTGGGCCCTGAAATCACTAGACCTTATCAGGACTTATATTCTTTTGATTCCAGAAAGGTTAAGTGTCTGGGCATAATCATGGATTTAGTAGTCAATCTTTCACATATTCCTGTAAAGAGTATTCTTATGGATGTAGTTGTTGCTGACATCCCTGCTAAGTATGGCATGCTTCTATCCAGGTATTGGGGTGAAAAACTAGGAGGATCACTTCAACTGGATATGACGTACGCGACAATCCCGATTTTTTGTGGAAAATTTACTCGACTATATAGAGAGACTAGACTGGCATATACTGTAAGTGACCCCCAAAACCCAAATAACTATCCAGTCTATGTTGCCAATCAGGATCTAGGAAATTGTATTTTATCTTTAGAGGATGATTTTGATGACTATATAGAAGAAGAAAACAAAAAAATAGAAAAAACACAAAAAAGTGTAAATAATAGAGAGGGAGTATGGAAAATGTTTTTTGGTGGCACTTCATCATGCGAAGGGGCAGGATCTGGAGTGTTGTTTTTTTCACCCAGAGATGAGCACGTCATCCCCTTTTCATATAGATTACAATGGGAAATTTATTATACTAATAATGTTCGTGAATACGAAGCTCTGGTCTTAGGATTGGAGGCTACCAGGAAACAAAAAATTGAAAATCTAATAGTTTATAATGATGTTGAACTTATTGTAAAACAAACAAAGAAACAATATCAAGCTAAACATCCAAGGCTAAGGTCATACATAAATTGTTTCTAGGATCTGATTAAGAATTTATTTTCATCATTTAACATTCATCACATTTCCAGAATGGAAAATCAACAGGTGGACTCCTTAGCTAAAGACGTTGCGACGTTTATGCCTCCCACTGTCCTAAAACTGAAGTATCATATAGAAATGAGACACAAACCTTCAATCCCAAATAATGTGCAACACTGGCAGGTCTTTGAAGATGATGAGCAGATTAAACAATTTCTAGAAATGGTTGATGAATTCTCTGAAACTCATATAGATCAAGAGAACCAAAACAATCCTATCTGGATCCTACAAGAAGGTGAAGATCCTGAAAAGTTCCAAGATAAGATAGTGAATCACCGAATGCTTGTACTTAAGAAAAACCAGATCCCTAGAGGTTTGATACCCTTAGAGAGATTTTTTGACAAAGATGACATAACCTTGAATTCTACCCTACGACCTCAGCCCGAGAAGGTCGAAGATTGTGACATAGGAACTAAAGAAGAACCTAAGATAGTCAAGTTATCTAAATACCTTCCATGTCAGGTGAAGAGTAAATACGCTGAACTGCTTAAACAATACAAAGATGTTTTTTCCTAGTCCTATGATGATTTAAAAACTTATGATACATATGTGATTGAACATAAGATTCCTTTGAAGCATGGTATCAAACCTTTTAGAAAAAAGTTGAGACATATCAATCCTATCCTTTTACCTGTAATAGAAAGGGAGGTCAAGAATCTTCTTGATGTAAAGATTATTGTTCCACTTAGGTATTATGAATGGGTAGAAAATCTGGGACCCGTCAGGAAGAAAAGTGGATAAATTAGGATTTATGTGGATTTCAAGAATTTAAACTGATCATCCCTGAAGGATAACTACCCATTGCCAAAAATGGATCATGTCTTGGAAAAAGTAGTTGGATCTAACATAATGTCAATGATTGATGGTTTTTTAGGGTACAACCAAATTAATGTCCACAAAGATGATAACGAAAAAACTACATTCACTACTCCATGGGGAACTTTCATGTATGATAAAATTCCATTCGGTTTAATGAACGCAGGGGCCACTTTCCAAAGAGAGATGGATATATATTTCATTGGTGAGAGAGATAAATTTGTTGTTATTTACTTAGACGATCTAACAGTCTTCTCAAAATCTGATGTAAAACATCTGGTTCATCTCAAACTAACCTTTGAGAAATGTCGAAAATTTGGTTTGTCTCTAAACCCTAAAAAGTCTCATTTTTCTATGCAAGAAGGAAATATTTTGGGCCATATAGTTTCGAAAGATGGAATCAAGGTTGACCCCAAGAGAATCGAGGCTATCGACGCAATAAACATTCCTAGAAACAAAAAAGAAATCTAGTCTTTTTTAGGATTTTTTCTTTTTAAGAAGGTTTATCCCTAACTGTGTTGAAATTGTCAAATCAATCACAGATTTGTTGAAGAAAGACAACGAAATCAAATGGACTGTCGAGGCCAAAGTGTCATTCGAACGAGTTAATAAATCTATAAGCGAAGCTCCAGTATTAGCTAGTCCTGACTATACTAAAGAATTCCTAATCTTTTCTTTCGCATCAGAACATACTATCACAACGATACTCCTCCAAAAGAATGTAGAAGGTTTCGAGTAGTCGCTCACCTTTTTCAGTAAAAGTCTCAGAGACGCCAAATTAAGATATGATATACTGGAAAAACAAGCTTACGCGATGGTGAAATCTCTCAAAGCTTTCAGGACATATGTGTTGCATTCCAAGATAATCGCTTATGTGCCAACAAGCTCTATCAAAGATGTCTTGGTACAACCAGACAGTGATAGTAGGAGAGGTCGGTGGCTAGAAAAAATCCAGGAGTTTGAAATAGAATTTAAACTGACCAAGCTGGTCAAAGGTCAAGGTCTGGCGAAATTATTATCAGAATCAAATTTCAAAGAACTCGGGATAAACCACCTGGAATAGAATGAATATATCCTGGACATAGAAGAACTTGATGATCAAACCCCTACAATCTAGATCGAGGATAAATTTTCTTCTTCAGATCGGTATCGAGATATCGTGTCATAACTCCTCACCCTTCAGTGCCCAAGTGACATGACTGCACCCAAAGCAAGAATGTTGAAGCTACACGTAGTTAAACACTGTATTATTGAAAGTCAACTGTACTGGAAAGATCCTCTAGGTTTCTTGATACGATGTTTAATAGAACCTGAAACAGAGAATATCATAAATGAATTCCACAAAGGAGTGTGTGGAGGACATCATGCCTGGAGGACCGCAACCTACAAGATCCTAAGATCTGGATATTATTGGCCAAAGTTATTTACAGATGTGAATGTTAAGGTTTGATCCTGCAACCCTTGTCAACTGTTCTCCGGCAAACAAAATATCTCTGCACTACCTTTAGTCCCAGTCAAGATGGAGGATCCTTTTCAACAATTCGGTCTAGACTTCATCGGAGAAATCCACCCCCAGTCAAGCGCCCAACATAAATGGATTTTAAGTGCTACTGATTATTTCACAAAATGGGTGGAATCCATTCCAACTCGGAATGCCACATATTCAGTAGTTATAAAATTTTTAGAGGAGAACATCCTATCCAGATTTGGATGCTCCCGGAAAATAGTTACAGACAACGCCCAAGCATTCAAATCTATCGAAATGATAGGCTTTTGTCAAAAATACAACATAGTGTTAGGGCATTCTACAACCTATTATCCTTAGAGAAATAGGTTGGTCGAATCGTCGAACAAAAGTCTGATGAATATAATCAAGAAAGTATTAACAAAAAATAAGAAGGCTTGGCACATTCACCTAAAATACGCCTTATGGGAGAACCGAATTGGCACTAAGAAATCAATGGGTATGTCTCCTTTCCAAATGATTTACGGTACCGACATTGTACTCCCTATCAATATATCTCTTCCAATAATGAAGCTATGGAAAGACGCAAAAGAAGAGACGAATGATGTAATAAGGAGGATTAACCAAATAATCGAAGTCCAACAAAACCGGGCCAAAGTTGATGACAGACTTCAAAAATATCAAGATAATATGAAAGCCCTTTTCGACAAAAAAGTGAAAGACGTGGAGTTTCTTCCTGGTGATCTAGTTTTGAAATGGGATGCCATAAAATAAGATGTGGGAAAACACGGTAAGTTTGATCACCTTTGGTTCAGATCGTTCAGGATCGCAGTTGCAGAGGGAAATAACTCGTTCCTACTAGAAAATCTCGATGGAAAAACTTTTGACGCCCCTATCAACGGGCGCTATTTGAAACATTTTATGAAATAATATTGTTTCAAATTACCATTGTATATACCAGTTTGGTTTCTCATTTAATTTTGCAATTTAATTTTCTTTCTTTCACAAATTTTCTAAATTTTACTTTTTGTAAATAAATCTAGTCTTATGCGATATAAAAAAAAAAGGCAAAACATAACATATCCGTACTTCATACCATTTCTATTCTGCAGATTTCTCTAATTTTTCCTATCTCAGACCCATGCATAATGCTTACTATCAAAAGAGAAATGAGAAGGTATCAGAATCCAACGCTCATTTTTCAAAAGATTTGTTTTCTCTCAAAACAAGTGATGAATTAAAATTTGTTTTGATTAAGAATGTAAGTGGAATCCGAGGTATGAACTTCTATACTTAATATTCAAGATGAAATGCGAAATAAATTCTATCGGACATGAACAAGGTTCCACTCACTTAAATATAGTCACTTGATCAAAGATAAAAAAAGTATACATATGTAGGGTTCTGAGTCGAACAAAAATAAAAGAAAATAAAAAAGGAGTTAAAGGGAGAATCTTGAATAATCAAGAAGTGTACTCATGCGAAAGAAAAACTATGTTACGTTGGACTCCCCTAAATCCTAGTTCAATTTCTTTTGCCTATCTTCAAGCTCTTACCCTTTTCTGATTTTAATACTTGGCCTTAAATCTTCATAGAAATAAAGAATTTCGCCTTGACTTGGAAAACTTAAAAAGACATATCTTCAAAATAAGATTAGGAGAAAATCTTTATATTCCTCTTATAATATGTCTAGGATAATATGTTGGAAATATAACTGAGAGGGGGGCGGGTGAATCAGTTATATATATATAAGCTTGAAACATTTCCCTTTTTTTAATTCTTTCTAGATTATTAGTTAATATGTTGATGATAACTTAACATGCATAGATATACAGTGATCAATCACACATAATACACAGAGACACCGGTTTTCTTGAGGAAACCCATAAAGGGTGAAAACCTCTTCTTCTTAGGATGTCAATCAATCTCCAACTTTCATGTACATCACAGTCTTTGAGCTCCAACTCAAATACGAGGCTACAACCTTTGATAGAAATATACAACTTGCAGAGAGCACCAACTCTCAGATTTCTCTAGCACCAACTAGATGGAAGCACCAACTCCTAGATTTATTCTAGCACCAACTAGAATTTAGAGGACTACAATCCTCCCTAGCACCACCTTACCACCTTGATTGATTCTTGCAAAAATTTTACTTACTTGCTTTGTATATGATATGGTCTGTTACATATCCAAGTCTCCTCTGCCTTCTTCAACTTCTATCCTCTATTCTGTTTCTACCTCTTTCTTCTTCTATGCTCTGCTCTCTTTCCTCCAATGCACAACTACCTCTGTTCAACTTCTCTTCTTCCTTTTTATGCTCTGTGTTGCCTCTGCATCCTATACATTGCGTCTCTGATTTCCACTTCAGGCACTACTCTGCCTCTCTGCCTACCCACATGCATCACTATTGAAGTAACACCCATTGTTCTATGTTGTGCATTTTATTTCTTACATCGAGTCTGCTACCCGATGATCATAAAAACTCTTTGTCTTCTCTCGTGGTTATACTGTATCTGTTCATCATTAGTGGCAGTTATCCAAAGATTCTTTGGATTCTCTGGATGTTGAAACTCTTCATCTTCTCTGTTAGTTACAACCAATCAATTATGGCTTCTTTTTATTCTAATCCCCTTCCTTCATGTGACCACCGACAGTGACCAAATGCCTATTCCAAAGGCACTTCACGTTCTTGGTCTAGCGAGCACCAACTCCTTTTTCTGATATGACCTTGGGCGATTAACTTCACATGACCGCGTGATTTTGGGCATGAGCTCTCTTCTCGTTAGCCCACTGTTGCATGTGACCTTAGGATACATGATTGTGGTTTGGGATTAACCGCTTTTCTCCCTGCAATCTACCTCCAACTGCCACGTACTCTTTCTCCGATACTGTGGTTTCAATTGCGGTCTGCCCTAAGAAAATTAACTTCTGAGAAACTTATGATCCCGCAATCAGGAGCGATCATCAATCTCATGATCTCTGACAAATTCCCTCGATCAACAAATCATATCTCTTGTCTTTTCCTGATTTATTTCCTCCGTCCATGTACCATCCTTAGTCTCAACGACCAAGTGACATGTGGCCCTCCAAACCAACGGACGAAATCGTTTTTTCCTTTTGGGCTTCGAGAGTCTCGATTCTCAAACTTCGCTTGCTCCGGGAGCATTTCACTGGGAGTCCATGATCCAACGACGCATGTCCCTTTTTGGATCGACGATCACAATCCCTTCAGGTATTCGGGATTCATAAATCTCGACTTTTTGACCTTTCAACCTTCCTTTTCTTTTTCTTGGAGCTGACAATCCACTGACGTGTGTCCCTTTTTGGATAGACGGTCAAGATCTCCTCTGGGTCTCCAAACTTCGGAGATTTCAAATCTCAACTTCTCGTTTCTTCTGACTGGATATCTTCCAAAATGGAATATCTGCTGACATATGTCCTTCTCGAATCAACGGTCACAATCCCTTCAGGTATTCGGGGTTCGACAATCTCAACTTTCCAACCTTTCCTCCTTCCTTTTCTTTTATCCGGAGTTAGCAATAGAATGACGCGTGTCTCTCAGAATTATACGGTTGAGGTTGAATTTGGGTTTCTAGGGTTCGGGAATCTCAACTCTCAACTTTCTTTGCTCGCTTTTCCTGAAGTGTTTTTTCCTGAACTGCACAGGTTTCTGCCACACGTCCTTCTGGCAATCGACGGTTTGGATATTCTTCGGGTATTCGACATTCGGGACTTCAGGACTTTAGGCTAATTGTTGGTGGTAAAACTCTCGGAGTGACGTCACTTACTTATGTCACTTGATGATGTGTCATGAACCTAGTAGCTGCCACGTGTCACTCGGATTTGTGATTTGCATGTACCTGAAATTTTGAATCAACTTGACACTTGTCATTATCTGATTGCGCCATGTTTCCTTGCTGACATAGGCTTGCTGATTTGGATCCTCATTCACTTCGGGACTTTGAGTATTTCAAATTTTCAAGTCGCCAATTCTTCCGAAGTGAGAATCCCTTAACAGTAACCTCCTCGCAACTTTTATATCCAAACTAAATGTTGTTCGTCGATCATGTTATTAGATGGGTGGCTCGATATTTCTGCGATGCTTCTTTTCTAGTTTATCCTATCTTTCCACTTTAAAATTATCTGACGACTACCATTTACTCCATCTCTCCGACTCTCTGGACTTCGGGTTTTTCAAGTCTCAAACTGAAGAATCCTCGAAGTGATTTTCTCTGGATTATTGGATCGTGTGCCACCTGTCAGTATTGACGATGGATGGTCCCTACTTACTTCGGGGCTTTGACAAGTCCTCTATCCTACGCTCATCCAAAGGATTAACCTTTGTGAATTTATTTCTGGATCCAACGAATGTTGATCCTCGATGCTTAGATCTAACAGATCAGATCTATACTTCTCCTTTGCACTTCCTCTGGTCACTGGACGTTGATCTAACGGTCATTGGGTATTCAGGATTAGTGATCCAACGACCACTGTCATTCTTCCTCCTGAGATTTTTAATATCTCTGAATTAGAAGGTTTTCTAAGTGTTCAAAGGTCTTGACCTTTTCTCCTCCCGCAAGTCCGTCTCTTGGACCTCGACTGCATTTCTGGAAAGCACAAAGTGCTATCTCTTTTGAGCTTTGATCTCTGCATATTGTTCGCTCCTCCTCTTGATATTTTGATTCCTTCTGCTCCACCTTTTGTTCTTGCCATCAATGACAAGCACACTCTTCCTGTAAACATGCCAACAATATCCCCCTTTTGCATTGATGACAACCCTAACAAGATTCTTAGATCTCCAACTGTAGCATCCAGGCCACTCCTTTTCTCCCCCTTTTACATCAATGCCAAAGAAAAAATGCTCCCACTAAGTTGTTGCAATACTTTTCTGGAGGTATCAGATATTCAATCAACACATACTCCCCCTGACCAGATAGACTGTTTTAACTTGATAATAGGGGCACGCCCAACTTCTGGCGTAGATACTCAAATTGAGATTTTGCAAGTGGTTTAGTGAAGATATCAACAATCTGATCTTTGGATGGAATATAATGAAAATAAACAACGGTGTTGGTCACCTGTTCCCTCAAGAAGTGATACTTGATGGGTATATGCTTGGTCTTGGAGTGAAATACATGATTCTTTGACACGCTAATTTCACTAGTATTATCACAGTGGATTGGGATTGGTGCAGTATATTTTACCTCCAAGTCTACAAGTGTCTGAATCATCCACAATACTTGAGTACAACAAGTGGCAGCTGCAGTGTATTCAACTTCTGTAGTTGATAAGGAAATGGAACATTTCTTCTTGCTCAACCATGCTACAAGGGAATCTCCTAAGAAGAATGCAACTCCGCTCGTGTTTTTCCTTTCATCCACGTAGTTATCCCAATCAACATCTAAATAGAATGATAGTTGAAAATTTTGATTCCTAGGATACCATAGGCCATATTTCATTGTTCCTTTCAAGTATCTGAATATTCTTTTGACAACTAACAAATGAATCTGTTTAGGTGCGGCCTGATACCTTCCTACCATGCCAACAACATGCATTATGTCTGGACGAGATGTTGTGATGTACAATAGGCTGCCTATTATAGACCTATGTGAATTCTGATCAACATCTGGTGAGTCATCATCCTTGCTTAACTTGCATCCAGTGACCATAGGTGTGCTCATAGGTGTAGAATCTTCCATTTGAAACCTTCTCAACATTTCTCTTAGATATTTCTCTTGAGAAAGAAATATACCGTCAGAACTCTGAGTAATTTGCAGACCAAGAAAAAAAGATAGCTCCCCTATCATAGACATTTTGAATTCAGGCTGCATGGCAGAAGAAAACCATTGTACCAATGAAGCATTATTTCTCCCGAAGACGATGTCATCTACATAGACCAACACAATGAGAAAATCATTACCCTATGTTTTTATATATAGATTGTTGGAAATTGTTCCTCTCTTGAACCCTTTGTATTGAAGATACGTATCCATTCTGTGATACCAGGAACGAGGAGCTTGTTTCAACCCATATAAGACTTTCTTTAGCTTGCAGAAAAAGTTAGGGTTATCTGATAGTTGGAAACCCTCTGGTTGTTCCATATAGACTTCTTCTTTTAGATCTCCATTTAGAAAATCCGACTTGACATCCATTTGATAGACTTTAAATTGTTTATGACAAGCATAGACAAGGAACATTCTAATAGCTTCTAATCTTGCTACGGGCGCAAATGTTTCATCAAACTCTAGTCCTTCTATTTGAGCATATCCTTTGTAAACCGATCTAGCTGTATTTCTTACAATATTTCCTTTCTCATTCATCTTATTTTTATAGACCCATTTGTATCCTACTACATTTTTATTTGTTGGCCTAGGAACGAGTTCCCAAGTGTCATTCTTTTCAATCTGGTCCAGTTCCTCATTCACTGATTTTAACCAATTTACACCTTCACTGGATTCATTGAAGTTCTTGGGTTCCACCATGGATATGAAGGATATATGTGATTGCTTGATGTCTTTGATTATCCTCCTCCTGGTTTGTACACCTTTGTCTTTCTCACCAATTATTTGACTTTCAGGATGATTCCTTTGAGTAATTATGGAGGAAGGATTTGATGTTGATTGTTGTCCTGATTCTTCTTGTCTGGGTGTCTCTTCTCCACCTGATTCATCATCTTCTTGTGACTCTAGGATTTGTTGTTCTTCATTTTCATTATTCTCATCATATTTTTCATCTGTCTTAGTGCTTATTATATGTTGATCTTTTACATGAGCTTCTTCATCAATTCGAACATCAATACAGTATACTAATTTATGCATTATTTTGTTAAAGCATCTTTATCCTTTACTGTTCGTTGCATATCCTAAGAAGATACCTTCATCATCTCTACTATCAAATTTTCCCAGATGATCATCATTATTTTTTATGTAGCATTTACTTCCAAATACTTTGAAGTGCTTGATGGATGCAGGTCGACCAAACCCCAACTCATGTGGAGTTTTATCACTGTTCGGTCTTAGAAGTGCTTTGTTCAAAATATGAACAGTTGTGTGAACGGCCTCCACCTAGAAGGTTTGTGAAATGTCCCTTTCATTCATCATATCCCTTTCCATCTGCTGAACTGATATGTTTTGGCGTTCTACAACTCCATTTTTTGAGGAGTACCTGTAATAGTATATTCTCTTTTAATTCCATGTCTGCCACAAAATTCTTTGAAATCTCTTGACATAAATTCTCCTCCACTTTCTGAGTGAATGGCGTTTAACTTCCTTCCTATCTGATTCTTGGCTAATGCCTTAAACATTTTGAACTTCTCAAACAAATCAGATTTTTCTCTCAGAAAGGCAACCCACGTATGCCTGGAGAAGTCATCAATGACCAACATAAAGTAACGTTCTCCTCCAGTTCCTTCCTTTCGTGATGGTCCACACAAATCCATATGAACAAGTTGAAGCGGTTTCTCTAAATATGTGAAACTCTTCAATTTGAATTGAGCATGAGTCAACTTCCACATTTGGCAAGACTCGCATATAGAGTTATTAGGCTTAGATATTTTTGGAAGGTCTTTCACAACACCTTCATTATTCAGTTTGACAATATGATCAAAATTCAGGTGTCCAAGCCTTCTGTGCCATAACCAACTTTCATCAATTTTGCTTAAATGACATTTCTCCTTATCTTCCTTCAGAACATATACATTGTTTTCATTTCTAGCCCCTTTTGTAAGAAACTCTCCTATGTTTACTATCTTTACTCTACAATTCTTGGCAGTGAAAGTGACTTCACATCCTCTATAACATATCTGACTAACACTAAGAATATTATGCTTTAAGCCATAAAAAAATAATACATCTTGAGCTTTTCTTATTCCATTACTTAATTTTACTAGACGTTTACCTCTGATCTTTCCTGGAGCATAATTTCCAAATGTCACACTCCCTTATTTATATTCCTTGAGTGATAGGAACTTACTTTTGTCACCTGTCATATGAATGGAGCATCCACTGTCAATATATCAGGAGTCTTTTTATCTTTGAGATGACAACACCAATCCACACTTGTTATCTTCATTCTTCTTCCAAAACCTTGGCATTTTCAGCTCTATGATTTGAATCTGTCTTATAGTTCTTTAAGCGACAGTCTGCAGCTATATGTCCATAATTATGGCAGATGTAACATTATGGTTCATTGAATAACGGATCATAACGATTGTTATGCTTAGTCTGCATCTTTTTCCCAGCCATCACATGATTTACAGTCTGTGGTTGTTTGTAACTTGGTTGTCTCATTCTTTGTTGAGACATGTATTTATTCCTTGGTTGTCTTGATTGCTCATGTATAAATCTTAGAGAACAATTTACAGCTTTGTGGCCAAAGTTAGAGTAGTAAAAACAATATCCATAGAAAAAATATTTGTACCTGGAAAATGGTTGTCTTCTTTGAGAAAATTGATTTCTTCCATGCTAATGTTTTCCTTGAGTAGAGAGTGTATTACTTCTTTGTCCTTCAGATTCAGTTCTGGTAGCTTTTCCTTCACTCCTCCTTGGCGACTGATTCTCTTCCTTTGTTTCTGCAGGTTTGTTGTTGTCAGTAGTTGTAGATTTGACAAACTTGATGGATTATGTGTTGATTGGTTGACCACTACTTGATCCCTCTTCATATCCCAAACCAGTTTCAACTTTGAATTCCTTTGTTGATTCAAAATGGAGGCTAATCCTTCTGAGGATTTAATACCTATCAGATTCTGATGATATAATGCCTAAAATTTCTCTAGATCTTTTTTGACATTCACTACTTCATCTTCCAATTTTTCACCTTTTGTTTCGGCTTCATTCAATTGTTGTTTGAGGATGTATTCAATATTTTTAGCTTCTTCTAACTTAAACTTCAACATATTAATTTCTTCAGATGGTTCCTTACATGTTTTCTCATACCTGAGCAGTAACTATTTTACTTTTCTTTTCTTTTATCTGAGTCTATCAATCTCTTCCATGGCATTGACAAGTTCTCCTTCAAGATCTACTTATGCTTCACAGTCAGCGAACTCACTTCCTGTATCTTTAGTGTTTAGATATTCTAAATATATTAGCATGATATCATTTATTTTATCTTCAATAGAAGAGTTATTGTTTTCATCATCTGAGGGATCATCATCATTGTTTACACAAAGGATTTTCTTCTTAAAATTATTCTCTTTATAGACCTTTTTGTGTTTGTGCTTCTCTTCATTGCCATATGTCTGATCCTTTCTTTTGTGAGGACACTTAGATGAAAAATGACCTATCTTACCACAATTGAAACATTTGAAGGGAAATTTACATTTGTATTTTCTTGATCCTTTCTTCAGTCTTCTCACAAAATTTGCTTCAATCTCATCTATATCAGAGCCTGTGTTTTTCTCTACTTTAAAAGATGCCTCTCTTGTAGTGGATTTACCTTTGGTGATTCTCATTTCATAAGCAGTTAGGGTTCAAAGAAGTTGATCTAGTGTCAATGTTTTGAGATCAACTATTTCCTCTATAGCAGAGACCTTTGAGTCAAATCTATCAGGAAGAGAACTTAATATTTTTCTAGACTAGAAAAGAATCAACTATCGTTTCACCTAGGAATTTCATAGTGTTGACAAGTTCTTCTATACATAAGAAATACTCATTGATAGTTTCATCTTCATCCATCTTTAACTGCTCAAACTTCATTCTATGAGTCTAAAGTTTTGCATCTTTCACCTTTTCATCACCTTCATAACTACTTATCATCTTGTCCCACATAACTTCTGTTGAATCACAGTGCATGACTTTGACAAACTCTGCTTCTGCAATCCCACTCAGAATAGCGTTCATAGATTTAGCGTTGAAGATGAATTCTATCTTGTCATCCTTATTATCTAGTACAACTGGCTTTACATAACCATTCTCTACCACATCCCAGACATCTTCACCTAAAGCCATTATGTAGGTTCTCATCCTAACTTTCCAGAAGGAAAAGTTTGTTCCATTCAACAAGGTAACCTTAGTGGTTGAAGTTCCTTCATGAATTGTCATCTTTAAGATTAATGATCCACCTTTAATTAAAAGGAACCTTCTCTGATACCAATTGTTGGAAATATAACTAGGAGGGGGGGGGGGTGAATCAATTATATATATAATCTTGAAACTTTTCCCTTTTTTAAAATTCTTTCTAGATTATTAGTTAATATGTTGTTGATAACTTAACATGCATAGATATACAATGATCAATCACACAAAATACATAGAGACATTGATTTTCCTGAGGAAACCCATAAAGGGTGAAAACCTCTTCTTCTTGGGATGTCAATCAAGCTCCAACTTTCATGTACATCACAGTCTTTGAGCTCAAACTCAAATATGAGGCTAAAACCTCTAATAGAAAGCTACAACTTGCAAAGAGCACCAACTCTTGTATTTCTCTAGCACCAACTCCCAGTTTTTTCTAACACCAACTAGATGGAAGCAACAACTCCCAGATTTCTTCTAGCACCAACCAGAATTTAGAGGACTACAATCCTCCCTAGCACCACCCTACCACCCTGATTGATTCTTGCAAAACGTTTACTTACTTTCTTTGTATCTGATATGGTCTGTTACAACTCCAAGTCTCTCTGCCTTCTTCATCTTCTATCCTCTATTTTGTTTCTGCCTCTATCTGCTTCTATGCTCTGCTCTCTTTCCTCCAACGCACGACTACCTCTGTTCAACTTCTCTTATGCCTTTTTATGCTCTGTGCTACCTCTGCATCCTATACATTGCGTCTCTGATCTCCACTTCAGGCACTACTCTGCCTCTTTGCCTACCCACATTCATTGCTATTGAAGTAACACCCATTGTTTTCTATTCTGCATTTTTTTTATTACGTCGAGTCCTCTGCCCGATCATCATAGAAACTCTTCGTCTTATCTGGTGCTTCTACTGTATATTTTCATCATCAGTGGCAGTTATCCAAATATTCTTTGGCTTCTCTAGCTATCGAAATGCTTCGTCTTCTCTGTCAATTACAACCAGTCAATTATGGTTTCTTTGGCTTCTAAGCCCCTTCCTTCACGTGACCACCGATGGTGACCAACCGCCTATTCAAAAGGTGCTTCACGTTCTTGGTCTAGCGATCGCTAGCTCCCTTTTTTTGATATGACCTTGGGTGAGTAACTTCACATGAAAACGTGATTTTGGGCACGAGCTCTCTTCTCGTTACCCCACTCTCGCATGTGACCTCGGGCTACGTTCTTGTGTAAGCGAACGATTGTGAGCGCATCTAATAGTGGTTTGGGATTAACCTATTTTCTCCCCGCAATCTACCTCCAGCTGCCATGTACCCTTTCTCCGATACTGTGGTTTCAATTGCGGCCTACCCTCAGAAAATTAACTTTTGAGCAACTTCTGATCCCGCAATCAGGCATGATCATCGATCTCGTGGTCTCTGACAGATTCCCTTGATCAATGGCTCAGATCTCTTGTCTTTTCCTTCCTTGTTTCCTCCATCCACGCACGATCCTTAGTCTCAACGACCAAGTGACATGTGGCCCTCCAAACCAATGGACGAGATCAAATTCTCCTTTGGCGCTTCGGGAGTCTCGATTCTCAAACTTCGCTTACTCCCGGAGCATGTCACCCGGAGTCCACGATCCAATGACGTGTGTCCCTTTTTGGATTTACGGTCACAATCCCTTCGAGTATTCGAGGTTCGAAAATCTTGACTTTCCGACCTTTCAACCTTCCTTTTATTTTTCTGGAGTTGACAATCCACTGACGCATGTCCCTTTTTGGATCGATGGTCGAGATCTCCTTCGGGTCTCCGGAATTCAGAGATTTCAAATCTCAATTTTTTGTTTCTTCTGACTGGATATCTTCCGAAATGGAAGATCTACTGACATCTGTCCTTCTCGAATCAACGATCACAATCCCTTCAGGTATTCGGGGTTCGACAATCTCAACTTTCCAACATTTCCTCCTTCCTTTGCTTTTATCGGGAGTTATCAATTGACTAATGCATGTCTCTCAAAATCAGACACTTGAGGCTGAATTCGGGTTTCCAGGGCTCGAGAATCTCAACTCTCAACTTTCTTTTCTCGCTTTTCCCATAGTGTTTTTCCCCGAACTGCACAGATTTATGCCATGCGTCCTTCTAGAAATCAACGGTCTGGATCTTCTTCAGGTATTCGACGTTCGAGACTTCGAGACTTTAGGCTAATCGCTGGTGGTAAAACTCTCAGAGTGACGTCACTTAATTACGTCACTTGATGATGTGTCATGAGCCTAGTAGCTACCATGTGTCACGAGGATTTGTGATTTTCACGTACCTAAAATGCCGTATCAACTTAACACTTGTCATTATCTGATTGTGCCACGTTTACTTGCTGACGTAGGCTTGTTGAAGTGGATCCTCATTCACTTCGGGACTTCGGGTATTTCAACTTTTCAAATTGCCAATTCTTCTGAAGTGAGAATCCCCGAACAATAACCTCCTCGCAAATTTTAGACCCGAACTAAATGTTGTTCGTCAATCATGTTCTTAGATTGACGACTCGGTCTTTTTGCGATGCTGCTTTTCTAGCTTATCCTGTCCTTCCACTTTAAAATGATCTGACAACTTTCTTTTACTCAGGCTCTTCGACTCTCCGGACTTTGAGTTTTTCAAGTCTCAAACTAAAGAATCCTCGAAGTGATTTGCTCCAGAGTTGTGGATTRTGTGCCACCTATCAGTCTTGACGATGGATGGCCCCAGCTTACTTTGAGACTTTGACAAGTCCTCTCTCCTACTCTCATCCAAAGGCTTAACCTTCGTTCATTTATTTTTGGATCCAATGACTGTTGATCCTCGACATTCARATCCAATGAATCAGATCTGTACTTCTCCTCTAGTCATTGGACGTTGATCTAACGGTCATTGGGTATTCAGGATTGGTGATCCAACGACCAATTTTGTTCTTCCTCCTGAGCTTTATGATCTCTCTGACTTAGAAGGTTTTCTAAGTGTTCAAAGGTCTCGATCTTTGCTCCTCCTGCAATTCTGTCTCTTGGACCTCGGCTACGTTTATGGAAAGCGCAAAGTGATATCTCTTATGAGCTTTGATCTTTGCATATTGTTCACTCCTCTTCCTGAGATTTATCTTCCTTCTGTTATTTCCATCAATGACAAGCACACTCTTCCTGTAAACATGCCAACATAATCTTGATAACTTTATCTCTTCTAACAGGTTTTAACTGATTAGTTCGCTCAAGGCCAATCCCTTGAAAATTAAATTTCCCTATAGGAGAGGATGTAGTGAAGATCGAGAGAGAGTTAGTTCCAAGTACAATAAAAAATGGTTGACAGACCTACAATTGTCAAATATTAAGAAAATATCATCCTTTTATGGTACATACAAGTTGATTTCCCTCACTTCAAAGTTATAAAAATATAAGACAAATGGTGAAAGGAAATTGATAAAAATGATTGCCCCCATTTTGTCCAAAGAGATGATGAAAGGAAATTCATGAAATGATTGCCCTCATCTGAGTAAAATGCAAAAATGATAATTGAAGTGGTGAAAGGAAATTCAATGGGAGAGGTAGATAACTTCACCGGGGTACTGAACAGGCTCGCTGGCAGTGAAGCATTATCTATTATATCTGTAAGGTTGTCACACATGTATAAACATACTATGGTAGCTAGTTCTCTTTATCATAATATCTACATTCTAAACCGACAAGGGATTCCCTAAATAAATAGTTAAATTTATTGTGCCTTGATGCGAACAAAATCAACCAAAGTCTGATACTTTAGTTAAAGTCGTTTTGATTATCTTAAGCAAATCTAAACTCAGTTTTAAGAAAATTCAATTTATTAATAGCCTAACTTGAGGTAAATAACTAATTATGTTTTGAAAGCTTTCCAAGACTCGGCTGAAGTCCGATTTTTCTCTGCATGATTCTTCTTTTCCCCAAAGGGTGTTTCCTAGAAAGCCAATGATGAATCCATTTACCCAATAAAGGCACTTGGTGTACTGTTCTTCCACGCCTCACTAGCCAGATGGATCCTATGTTGGAACATTTATAATTCTTTAACCTTGAACTTTAAACCCAAAAAATCTCTGGTTAAATAGTAACAAGGCGCGCGTAATATTCACTGTTGATGAATTTCCTCAGATTGATTGGAAGATCCTAAGCCCTTCAGAATTGTGGAGCTGCCTGATTATTAAAGTAACCAAATCACTAAAGGTCGCATCGAAGCTTTGCTCTTTGGGCGTTTTGTCAGGTCTTAACTTTAAAAGTCTCGATACCCAAAAAGTGTCTGAAGGATCCTAGTCATAGTACACGTGTACCTTTCTAAGTCTTCCTTGGATTGACACGTGTCATCCATTTCCAACCTTTTTGGCCAAATATTCGTACGAATCTAAGTAATGCGTGGCACCCCCTCATTTTGACGCGTCACCTAAAATGACGTCACCCTCGACACATCACTACCGGAAATAGCCTTTCGAAATTAAAACGACAAGCTAAATTGCAAATCCACAAAGTGGCAAATTGTTGAAGTATTAAATCTTAATCAGTTAAGTTAATCTCGGTTAAAATACAGTTAATAAATTCTCACTTCGGAAGTTCAGACGTTTATCATCCATCACATCTTGAATTATCCGAATTCAGAACCTCCGAAACATTTCAAACTTAAAGAAGGTTAATTGAAGCTAAAAAATGATTATCTTGTAATTAATCTTTCGCGGTTTCACGCTTCAGGGATTCTATCTCAAGCCACTGTTAAAAACTCTAAAGTCCGAATACCCGAAACCACTTAAAGTTAAACACGATTAATTATGTTTTAAACTAGATGATCTTGTAATTAATCTTTTGCGAAATCACGATTCGGGAAATTTCAAAATTGTTTCATCCAAGAGTCTTGATCACGAACCATCGATATTAATGGTATTAATCACAAATTTACGATAATTCTTCTAATGTGGATTGCAGATCGCCAGCTAGATCTTCTCATTAAGGTAAAATAATTTATCGTCAGTAAAGGTATTCTAAAATTGATACGCCTAAGGTGAATAAGAATGCCTTATTTTGAATTCCATTTTCATTCTCGCAGAACAACAAGTTTTAGCCAACTAAGAAGCTCATGCATTCTCTTGTAATAGGTAACCCAAATCCGGTTTCATCAATATCATGACACCATGAAAGATGGCCAAAGCAGTTGGTGAAAGCGCAAACCCGAACACAAATGTTCTCTCAAACACCTCACCGAGAGTCATCGATACTGTAAAATCATGGATGGAGGTGTTCAACATTCTACAGCACGAGATGATAAATTTCCCAGAGGATTCATGTGACGAAGTGACTGAAAATCATGTGAATAAATTCAAAGATATAGCTCAGTCAGAGCTTCACAAAATAGCCGCACGGCCAAGGTTCATGCCGTATAACGACATGATAGGTTGGGCCCAAGAGAACATCGACATTTCAACCAGGAGCATTTGCAATTCACAGAAGGTTGTTGTTGGGTCTTTTCGACTGGAGCATATACAAGTAATGTATAAATTATCCCCCATTTTTAAATATAGTTATAACGCTACATTCATAATGGAGTTTGAGAAGCAGGAGTGCACACAATATGACAAAAAATACCATGATTTAATCAAAGATTGGTGGGGGCACCCTGAGAAATTCAGATCTGACACTCATGGCATATATGACACAACATCATTAGATGCCCATATGATTTATGTGGCTATGATGCTATGTAGGATATTCGAGAAAAAATATTCCTCTCATTTCCCGTTGGCATGGGTACCAATTATGCATGAAGTGGCCGAGGGCTACTCTTTCAACTGGGCCAAGATGTTATCAGATAACCTGGCTAAGGAAATGGCATGGTATCAATTGGCGAAGTCCAAAGGGCAACCTGCCCCTTTTTACATGTCAGCATACATCATGGATGCTCTTTGTTTTATGACTCCTTTCCCTCTAATGAGATGGAGATGGACCCCAACCAACGCCGAACCTATCCTTTTCTATCACTCCAAGTTGTGGGAGGATAAAGAAAAATATTTATTTTACAAAATCTGTCATTATGTACTGGTGTCGATTCATATCGCCCTATATGGTTGCCCACCTCCCAGAATTTCAGACAAAATCATGGAAAACCTAGGTAAAATAGTAGACTGGTATATTGAGGAAAAATTTTCCTATATCAGGGTTTTTGGGTGTTCGGTTCTCCCACATGCTCTCCCAAAGTTTTTACCAGATCGACTGGTATGCCGAGAGGTGTCTTATCAGTATGTAACAGGAGGCATCAATAAAGAATTGAAAGCGGCCCAGAAAAAGGTCTGGCCAACCTTCCCTCTTCAGGTTGGTATTTTTTCGTTGTTAGATTTCGGCCATTCAAAAGTAGAGGCTACGGCTCTAGAAGACGTCAATTTAGTTGATATTGAGTTTAAAAGGAGTGATCCCCAGAAGATCATGGAAGCTCACCTGGATCAATACAATTTAAGGAAGTATGTGTACGAGATTTCCCCACGAGATGAGATATTCAGGGGAGCCAGGTCATATGAGGAAGTATTGAGTAGAGTCTGAACTCTACCTCCAGATCAAATAGCCAGTTTCTACAATTTTCAAAAGTAAAGAAAGAATAGTTTGCCAAAGGTATTACAGGGAGAGCCAATAACACCTTCGTCTACACAGGAATCTACACCTCAGGATTTGGAGGTAGGAAGTTTCGACAAACAAAGTACTTAGAAAAACCCAAAGAATGTCAAAGTCTCAATGCAGGAAGTGGAGACTTCATTATCAAACCCACTCGATACTCAAAAAAAAGCTCAGTTTGAAGATTTTCTAAAAAAGGGAAAGGATGCATCGTTTTCTACACCAGACAAACTGGTTACTAGAGCAACAGAGCAACAACTGTCCACAAATATAGGTATCCCCATTATGTCATTAACACCTTTACAGTCAAGTCAAGGAAATCCCAATTCTGAAGTCATATCTATAGAGGATCTTACTCTGATTTCAGCCGAAGAAGTGCCTCCTTTAGACTTATTTTTCAGTAAGAAGAGGAGGGACATAGTTAAAAGAGAAATGCATCCAAAAGATGGTGCAATAGTCAAAAGTAAAATAATGTTATATGATGGACAGGGCCTAGATGATTTAGAATTCTCTAAGAAAATGGCAGGTTCATTAGGTGCCTTTGCCATGGCCAATCAATATTTAATAAAAAATCTAGCCGAGCAGCTGAAACAGAGGAACCTGTTGGTAAGGCAATTGCAAGACCATGACGACCATGGAACAAGATGTAAGAAATCAGATGAAAAAAGAATTTGAACAAGTTAGATCCTATCACAGACATCAGATCCAACAACTGAAGACTAACCTCGATGAGCTCTGTCAAAATTCACAGGCCAATAGAGAATTGGCCACTCAACAGGAAGAATTAATCAAGAAACAACAAGCCAAGATAGACCTGGATGAAGGTACAACAATAGAGATGGAAGCTTTCCAAGCTCAAGCATTGGAAGTACATGAAAAGCTAGAATCAACCCAACAATATCTTTTTACAAAAGTGGAAGCCATTCAAAATTGTTATAGGGTGGTAGACCTTTCCCTGAATAACATTTAAATTAAATAAAGAGAATCTCGTTCGGCTTAGTCTAAGTTTCAAGAGGCTATATTACTAGTACCAAAAGATGATGTGTCAGAGGTTCCCCGATTGTCTCTTTCTAAGCAAACCAGAGGCGACATAATTTTGAAGGCTTGGGAAACGAGTTTGGTCAAAAGAAAAAGATTGGATAGAGAGGTAAATGAAGCTTGTATAGAAGCATTATCTTCACTAGACAAAGGGATACTTGATGTTGAAGGAAATGGTATATCTGAAGCCTTGGGGCAGATTGACATAGCAAAGAACTGATGTAATTCTAGGACAAGCAGAGAAGAAGCCATGACAACCATCCAACAATTGAACCAAATTGATATTATCCAAATAAACAAATGGATAGTAAATCCAAGATTGCAATTACATGCCACTTCTTTAGGAGAAAATGAGATACAGGAAAGGTTGCCTCAGGTAGAAAAGAAGCTATACATTTTTTAAGCAAATGAAGCAACTGAACCTTCCGGGTTGGTAGTATAGCTAGTAAGTAGATGCATCCAGTGTGTCGAATATGGGAAAACAAACACATCTGGAAACAAGTAAGACAACATGTACATACTACTCATACATGTCACGATCATATGCCAACTATCTCCAGGCTAAAGGATGAGGAGACGAAGCGTCTCTGCCAGTAGGCGAAGAGACAGAAGAGGACACTAATGGAACTTTTCAGTTTTGCATATTGTAATATTTACTGTTTTTTAAATTATGAGAAGTCCAACCATTTTGGGTTGAGACCATTTTGTATAAGTACATAGATTGAAGACTTATTTTAGGTTGCTTCTTGCCGATTGTAATAGAGAAAAATCTCCTTAAAGAGTATTAATACAAGTGCAGACAAAGATTCCAAGTTTTGTTAAATCTGGGTTATGTGTTTCTTTGTTTTTTTTTCTATTTCTCAAACATTTATTTATGTATTCCTGGATAAATGTTTGATTTCAATTTAGTACAACAACTACTGCAATATTATCGTATCATTAATTTATTAAGTAAGCGGCTTTCCCTCTGTATTTACTGTGAGTAAATCAAGACCTGCTTGCTGCGTAGATTCCTGCATTTTACACTTTATTCAAGGTTACACTATCTCTTCTCTTCTACTGCAACAAAATGGGACTCTTCAGTAATTGATGCCCTTCTTTGTTTCACAGTTTTGTATCATTCTCTCACTCCACTCAATATTACAATTTTGACTCAGACACAAAATATGGCCTCTGTGCTGTCAAATTGTTAATTTCATTTAAGAAATTTTTCTCATATAACTAAGGTAGAAAAAGAACTTTTAAATACACTCTCATAAACTTTCTTTATGCCTAACATTATCCTTTGAGCCTTAAGTTTAATCTCAAGAACAACAGACTGTACACGTTAGCATGATTACCCAACATTGCAATCCAGAAATCGATTGTCAACATTGTAAACTCTAAACCTAGAGATTGACTGTGAGTTACCCATGAAGGGTTGACTAATGTGTTGCATGCCTAAGTGAAGTGTGAATTCATCAAATCACTGTAAAGTGTGTAAAAGGATATAAACACCCATCAATGCCTTCATTTATAATTAGCTTG
Organism: Picea engelmannii; assembly: GCA_009831015.1. Taxonomy (NCBI): domain Eukaryota; kingdom Viridiplantae; phylum Streptophyta; class Pinopsida; order Pinales; family Pinaceae; genus Picea; species Picea engelmannii. Next base: position 1,477,483 of record ML777329.1, on the reverse strand, counting down.
GTTTTGAATTTGTGAGGCTCTAAAGGGAGAACCATGTCAACAAGTATATTATCAGTGGTTTGTGCTCACTGTCTTTTGCAACTATTGTATTCAGTTGAGTAATATTTTTTAAATGGTAATTATAATATGATCTCATGTATTGTTTTTATTCGTGAATGTTGTCATCATTGTTGACCATTTTTTCATTTAGGAAAAGGATCAACACTGAGGGGAATCTTTGGGGGAATCAAGGAGCACCCTCCTTTGTTTTTATAGAGGTGGTACTCCTCCTTATATTCTTTTATCAACTTTGCTGAATTTAAAAGGGAGAGTTCTACACAACTAAACTCCACACAATCTTTAACACCAAGAAAGGCTCTTGAGATAACCCAAATATTTCTTTTAAGCACAATTTTTCCTGTGAGAGGACCAGACAGTTCCAAACTCATAAAATGAAAGAAAATGAATGATTATGATTGTAAGATTTATTTTCTCATCCCAACATAAACATGTTTCCATGATTCAACGCAAGTAAAAGATACACCCAAGATGATATTGAAAAATAAAGAACGAAGAGGTTACATAATTCTATCAGAAAGGTTCAGAAGATTCTTCCTTTTATATCATGTGAGATGTATAAGAAAACATGCTAACGGTTTCTTCTTTGCGAGATACAAATACTGAAATCATAAAAACTATGCATTCCCTGATAACTTTACAAGGATCTTCCTTTAAAACAATAATGAGAGGATCCCAAATGAAATCATTCAAAAATCGGAATCTCATAAGTCCATCAAATTCCATGCCAGGGAAACCTTAAGCGTGTTCAAATTTGCCTCAAATTATTCCTTGGTAGATATTTTATCATCCTACATAAGGGAAGCCACCCCCCCCCACAAAAAAAACCTTTTATGGAGTCAATTTCTTTAAAGAAAACTTGGCTTCTCCTATGCTCCACTACATCACATGTTGCAATCAATTGTTTTAATATGTTGATCCTGCTATCCCATCCTTCTCTAATTTTCTTCAACCTATTGTTTGATGGAAGGTTCTCCTTCTGTCTCTTACAATATCACGTCAGTGAGTTTTTTGATAATGTATCTACAAATCTTTCACTAAAACTCATATCCTTTTGGAGCTTAGATATGAAGGGGATTCTTTCTAGGAAAGAATCTTCCCCAAAAACACAAAAGCTTTGATAATATATCATGTTGTATTTGCAAGCATTCCATGCCCAAGCTCAGAGAAAAATAAGTGATGTTTATAGCTATGAATGCTCTGATTGTCACACATTAGTTTTATACAGAGCACATACACCTCACCACTTGACTGTGGAATCCATCAGTAAGTTGTTTGGAATTAGGAAATTGATGATAGCCAAAGCCAAAAATTTGGCTAACGAGAACACTCAACTCGCTAATGGTCAGTCCTCGTTGATTCCCATCACATGTGGGTGTAGGGGAAATTTCTTCCAAGCCAGTGTTGACCACCAAATCAATAGATATGAGACTATTTCTTCAGTTCATAGAAGGAAGTTGTAGATCCTAAGAAATTATCAGGCTGTGCAAGAAGCCAATCCAGAGCTTGATGTGGTCATTCCCATCAAATGCAGGTGCCCAACAAAGGCACAAATGAAAAATGGTATCACTATGGTGATTACTTATATTGTGCATGAAGGTGACACAATGATTAATGTCAGTAGGATGTTTAGTGTTGATTTCGATGTCTTGGTCTCTGAGAATGGAGGAGAGGGTCTTAATGTTAGTTCTTCAATTTTCATTCCCATCGCTTGGAAACGAGTGCAATCTCATCCTGTTAGTCATTTTTTCCTTCTGTTGCTCAAGTGGGAAAATTAGATAATGTGGTCTTATTAGGTCTTTCCATGGTTGTTGTTGGGATGTTGGTTGTTGGATTAAGCCTTGAGATTAGACAAAAGTATGAAAGATTACCCAAGGTAACAAACAATCACCATGCATAGAGTTGTTGCAGACAATCAATAGAAATGTCAATGTAGATGAAAATAAGCCCAATATGTATTCCCCTCAAGTTGTCAAGAAAGCAACTCAGAACTTCAGCTCTTTGTTCCATATTGGAGGCCACGAGCCTATTTAGGGAAAAATTTACTATTATAGTTTCCATTTTTTGTTTAAAGGCCACAAGATTGATAGTATGTAAGTAGTCTATGTTTGTTTTTTTTAAAGGCTTCCTCATCACTCTTTGAGGGGAGAGACACTTGATCAAATTGATATACTTCCTTTTCAAATGTATTAATCCATCTATGTGATGCATATCCCATAACGTCAACAGTCAACCATTCCATTAGACATACATACATATTAATTTCCTTTTATGACAAAAATAAACAACAATTAGACATACATGCAGATCCAAGAAGTGATGATGCATCAGGGTTGCAATATTTTAAAGAATCTAATATGCTAAAGTGACTTGGCATGGTTGTTTCTGTTTTAAATTTGAAACAACACTTAGAAAAATTAGTCCTAACAGTTTTCAAGCTATGCATTTAAATGTTTACTTAGCCTCTATTATGACATTGCTCAAATTATATGTAAATTCTTGTTTCTAAATGCATTTAAATTCAAGTTTATGCCTTTATTTCTAAATGCCTATTTTCTGATAAAAATTAGTTGCTCGTCTTTTCTTCAGCTCCTTTGAATTATAAAGAATGGTGCATAAGTGGGCATTGTCCATTGAAGTGTCTTGTTACCCAAAACATGGTGAAGCAATGATTACATATGTCCTTCACAATAAAGCACTAAATCATGTCCTACAAGGTCAGAGAAAATTTATGGGAGGACTACCAATAATGAAGCATACTATATTGCCCTTGTTGGAGGGATGAAAACAGCGAAAAAAAATGGTGCCAATGATATTGTTGTCTTCACCAACTCAAAACTGATATGCATCCAAATGAAAGGAATTTATCAAGTTCGAAAAGACAATCTAAAACTTCTTCATAGAGAAGCAAGAATTGTTGCTCCTCAGTTCCACTCTTTTACAATAAATTACCATGCGGATAGAAAGAGGATGTCCAATGATCTAGTGTCTGGAGGAGTGTCAACTATAGGTGGGGGTGTCAAAAATGACTTGGTATTGACATCTACTCCAACAAAAGTCATTCATGGACATCGATATAGATCCCCAATGTGTGGATTTTTTCTTGTTATGATTGTTGTTGTGTCTTTCATGGGATGGTTGGTTCAATAGTGGAGAATGGAGAAATTTATCAGTACTTATTGTTGAGAATATACCTAAATGGTTAGAAGTCTTGCAATTCTACTGGAAAAGTAGCAAGTTAAGGTTGCAATTCTAGTTGAAAAATATAGGTTTTTGAAGTTTTGTGCAATAGATCAATATTTTTGAATTAGTTCCATGACATGTCCTTCGAGTAAATAGTGAAGTAAGGTGTGATCCATGTTGACTGTTCTTTGTGCAAGGTTCTATGTGTTTGTTGTGAATAATCTCACATGTATAACAATTTTGAGACAACGATGGTTAATGAGGCATTATTGTAACAAAAAAAATTCTATTATAGATGCTTCTGTGTGTTGCAAGTCCTTGAATTGATGTGATTGTCTATTATTATTTCTTTGGCACTCTATATAAAGGCACTTTTAAGAGTCCTTCAATGTTTTGTTTAATATTAATTGTGGAATTGCCCATGCCATCCATGCCATGTTTTGGATAATTTTAAGTCTTTTCCTCCATGCCATCCACCTTTCTCTTTTGACAAGCTTTAAAGACTCCAAAGTCCCCTTCCTCTCATTGTTCTTTAGCTCTTTGGTGCCTTTCTTTAACATGGAAATCTTTGATCTGATGATCATGGGCTTGACACACATAATAGGCATTCACGTAGTTAAGATATCAAACATGATTGTGCACCTCTCTCCTATGGATGACAAACTTGACATGCTTAGAGAGGTCATTTCAATGCACTCTGAAGACTTGCTTTAAAAATAGATTTTTGTCCCTTACACCTTGCCAACTTTGGCATCAATAATGTTTACACACCTTGAAAACCATGGGAAAGTTCGTGAACTACACCCAAGGAGGATATCTAACTTTACTAAAGTCTTTAGAATCTTGTTTCTGTGTTTGAAAAGAGAAAAGTAGTTAAAGCTCTTTTCCTTCTACCCCAAATTTTTTGGATGGAAGGCGGATCAATGACTAGCAGCATAAGGGGATGATAACCTTAAAGGACCAAATGAGATTTGATCCCAAGACCTCTGTGGACTTAGCTGTTGAAATATCTCTCTCTGTATACACACTGGTATCCTTGTCTGTACACAGTTTAGTGAACTACAAGTTGGTTGAATATCAATTTGTATATTTAATATTAGTGATAAGTAAGCAAGGTTTTCTTATCTCCGGTCATTAGATATAAACGTTTGTATAACATAATTATTTCATTTATTGCGAGAATCATTAGGTAGAAATAAATGTGGTCAGAATAATGCCAGGTAAGAAAACAATGGACGTTAAGAAATTCGAGGTGGGGTGATCTGGAATCATGACATGACTAGCCTTGTTTGTGAATTGCACATGAGTTGCATTATAGGATTTTTCTGACCATATAAGTATAACAACAGTACCATGAGATGGCCTATTACATTTTTCATAAAAAATATAATAAAGGATCAAGTTTAGAATGCATTTGTACTTGGCCCAAGATATACGTTCTACTAATGAAGTGCATACAATGTTGTGATTGTTATATTTTTCTGTTTATGTAAGTACAATAAAACATGGATGAAGACCTCCCATATAAGGTACAGATTAATAAGCAATTTTACAGAGAGCTACCCATCAAAGAGAGACACTTGCAGAGATGGCATGAAACATAGAAATTTAAGTTCAGTGTAACTGAAATGAACCATGAAACAACCTTTTTCACCATTTTTCGACTGCTATGGCGACACAAGATTGTTTTTTGAAAAAACATTAGTTATTAAATGTTAAATCCCATATGAAAAATGTGCTTATAGCTAGACATGAGACAATGTTTGAGTAACTGATAATCATATATGTAGGGCATGGTGGAAAATACTTGACAGAAATGGGGATTAAATATGAGTTCCATGGAAGCAGATGTGTCTTTGTGCTAAGGCCTAGGCAAGTTACTAAATGGTATAACATATCTGTCAAGTTCTTACAACGTTCGTACAATTGATGATGAGAAATTAGAATCGACTCTAACCAAAGAACATTTACTCCTGGAACAATTTCCTCTCACTCATCCTTTAAGTGGATTTTTTGTTGCTTCTCATAGATTTGTTCTCTTCTGCATATTTTTAATTGTTTTCAAATACACTATAAAATTCTAGTGATAGTTTACCAACTTTTTACTTCTGTTGTTTGAATTGCAAGGGGGCCTTGTTTCTACACCAATCGATTTAAAGGAAAAGCACTTTCACCTCCACACAGTCAGTTATCAATGAAGGACAATGTAATATTTCACTAATACAATAACAACTATGACTTCCTGTCATTTACAAGAAAATGCATCTACTGAGAGTTAAGCCATGATTCCCACAAGCTTGCAAAAACTAAAAAAAGACCATATATCCACAGGCTTGGAAATCTGATTCTGGAAAGCTGAAAGATTTAGTCAAAGTATTCATCCGTAATAGGGTGAACTTTGATTTTTTGGGTATTGACTCCAACATTTTTCAACCAAGATATTACTACTTGAATGGAATTCCTTTTCGAAGGATTCTGATTTAAGCATGTGCATGCAATATCAAGTACCTTCAACATCGGTTCCTCATACCACTTATTACGCATTAAGGGATCAAAAACCTGACCATGCTTCCCCTCAGACCTCATTTGTTGAACCCACACCACCAAACCTCTGCAACCAGTTGGCTTGCAGACATCCACAGGCCTCTTTCTCGTGAGCAACTCTAAAATCACAACCCCAAAGCTGTACACATCGCCCTTGCGAGTGGCCTTCCAAGATTTTCCATATTCCGGGGGAATGTATCTCAGTGTGCCCACGAGTTTCGTGCTCACATGAGTATCAAAAGGTAAAATCAGCCTTGAAAGGCCGAAATCTGCCAAATGAGCTTCAAATGTATCATCTAACAGAATTTTTCTTGACTTGATATCACGATGTAGAATGTGAGGCTCACATACCCTATGCAAATATGCCAATCCCCTACCTGCTCCTTGATCAATTCTCAGCCTTGTGGACCAGTTGAGAATTGAACCTCCATCAAGCCTTTCATGCAACCAATGGTCCAAACTCACATTTTCCATATAGGAATAAATCAACAGTCTGTCATTCCCATACTTGCAGTATCCTTGCAATGACACTAGATTCTTATGTTGGGCTCTTGATAGAGATTCCACTTCAGCCTGAAATTCATGCTCCATCTGACCACATTCTCCTGTCAACTTTTTAATTGCAATTTTTGTGCCATCTGCTAGAGTGGCTCTATACACTAGTCCAAATCCTCCACAACCAATGATGTTTTCCTGGTAAAAATTCCTAGTAGCTTTCAAGAGATCCGCAATAGCAAGATCCTCACTTCTGTGTACTGGGTAATAGTGGTGATTCAGAGATATAAGAAAAACAACTAATCATATTTTCATCCAAGATTTATATTCTTCATACTACAAAAACTGATTTTAAATTTGCATGAATGTGTCCATTCCAGTCAAAACAGAATCCATTACATATTGATGAGTGTGTCAATTTCATGGACAATTATTAATATTTGCTATCAAAATAATAAAAGTAATGACATAAATGAAGAGCATTATAAATTAGTAAAATGTCAAACTACACACTCTGTTTCATAAAAGTAATGACATAAATGAAGAACATTATAAATTAGTAAAATGTCAAACTACACACTGTTTCATAGAAAAAATGATAAAAAATTTCATAAAAGAAAAACAACTAACCATATTTTCGTACAAGATTTATATTTGTCATGCTACAAAAACTGATTTTAATTTGCATGAATGTGCCCAAATTATCCAGTCAAAAGAGAATCCAATTTCCATGTACTGAACTCATATTGATGAGTTTAGACACCAAAAGGCTCGAGAGTGTTTTAACATACAGTCCACCCCAACGGTTACTGTGTATTTACTTGTATTCATATAACCACACATTTATGTTCTGCTAACTAACTTGAATAAACCTGATCCCTTTTCTGCTATAGCTTTTTACTACGGTAATTGCTTCCTTTTCTTTTACTATTATCTCCCTTCTTGTTAATTTTATTTGTTTTGAAAACAAACAACTCCAGTAAAAGAAATAGTTGCAATCAAGACAACACTAATTGCATATCCTTGTAATCCCAACATTACAGTATTATATTACAGTATTATAGATTTATGAGAAGACCCAGGTTACAACTCTTGTTCCATTTAAATGAATATTTGGCCATATATAATGATGTATTATTTCATTAGCACTTTTAGTGAGTTTAATAATGTATTCAAAATGGAACCCAAAAATGAAAGACATCATATAATCCATTTACCAAAGACCTGTCAAAGTAACTTGACCTGGGGAACAGATCATATTACATGAACCTTGAAGGGATAAAGCTTATGCACACTGGTAAGTGATGGTGACAAATTAAAAATGTGCTTGACAAAGTATAGCCAAATTGTCCACATACCATTTCACTTTCATAATATTGCACTATGTTTGAATACTGTAAATGACAAAACATAGATATCCCTTGCTAAACTGGGTGAAGATAAGTTTCACAAAATTGTACAAGGGCTTGTGTCAAGTCCAAAATACCTCAGAGGTTTTTTGTTATAGACACAAAGTTGTCATAATCAAGTAAATGAAACCATGAGTATGCAAAATGGACAACAAACGGATATAGTTGTACGGTCAATTCAAGAGATGTGAGAAATTCTTTCAATGACACACGTGTAATTCCCATCATGATTCTAACAATTTCACCACTTTGTTGTTAGACCATGAGCTGATGTTACAGGACCATGGAAAATTATGTTTGATAAACTATGTGGAAACATTACATGACATCTCCCCATATAATATGAACGGAACTGGGTGATTAATTAAGCAAAAGGTCTACATATATTACAAGCACAATGGAAAGGTATACCAATATTTATTTTTTCCAATCATAACCCTTCATGAGCGCTTTCACAATACACAAAATAGTGTTATAGCCAAAGTACACAACTTGACAATCATCTAGAAAGTAACTTGTTCAGTAAGTTAACTTGTATAATTTGTACACTGAAAAATAATGGTCAAACAAAGGACCAATTCATAAACATGAATGCTATGCAATGGGGATTTTCCTCATCATTGAGGACCTTCCAAGCAATAGCCCTATCATAGGAAGCAGGCCTGCCCATGCTGGAAACACATACTCCATCCGGTAGATAGGTATATCCCTATAAAAATTCATATTACAACGACTAGTTAAAAGAGAAAGCAATAGATAATTGAATCACTTGATTAAGGCTATGAAGTATAAATCAAATCATTGGTTAATTACATGTTGCATGATTTCAGCAATATCTTTTCTAATGAAATATCTTGCAAGGAAACTAGATTTGTTTCTAGCATGTCAAGATGATGATTCTACCCTCGTGGGAGGCTTTGTATGGTAGAATATTACGATTCTTCCCTTATCCTACAAATACCTGACATATACTTAGTCAACAAAGTGATAATACATTAACAATTGATATGTAAAATAATTGAAACTATAACACATGTAAAACCTGGCAAATCACCAATTGGAGAGTTGTCATCTAACAGAGCATGTTCCAAGGGAGGAAGATTACCAAAATAATCTCCTATATATGTAATATAACAATGCAATCTTCATTAGAATCCTTATTGGCATATAAAATAATACAGACTTGAAACATAGATTACATCAATTGGGAGCCCCATCAAATGTACCTGTAATGGTAGGAAAACTAGAGTGACACTACATCCTTCTACATCCTTGGATTGAAGACATAGTAGTGCATTGTTGCACCCCTGCAAACATCCACCTATTGTTCCATTAAAAAAATGGTGATGTCTATATATAATAATATTAAAATATTGATCTCACCACTCTACAAAACTCACATGGGACAATAGAAGATGCATTGTTCGCGAGAGGACATCCCCGCTTGTTGAGGTGTGGAAAATGAAATGGTTCATTTTATGATGCATAATCAGTTTCCAATCTACCACTTCTGTTGCTTCTTTTGTTTTTCTTTTAGGGCTAAATAATCTCTTCTTCGTCTTCAAAGATGTCTCCAAATCACCCAACCCAAGAGTTAAATCATAATCCATGATGTCAAGATTGTTGGCATCATCCAACATTCTTTTTACCAAACCAATCAATTGTTGGGTCTTGATCAAATTGACAAGAGGACTGTTTCGAAGCAACTCTAAGTAGCCAAACAACTCTTCTCTAGCCAACTGAAGTCCCTCGACATCTTGATCAACATTGTCTCTAGCCATAATAGTTGTGTTATCATCTAGATCAAGGCTTAACGCCTCTATGCTTATATCAAAACCACATTTTCTGAATTGAGTGTTGCATCTTGGTTGAATAAATTGTTTGAATCCCCTAAAGAAGAATACAACCAATCCACATTTATGGCATACATACAAATGTTTCCTCAAATAGACCATGGGCAATCACAAGCTATAAAATTGGTACGATACCAAGTCACAAGATATTTCTTATTGGGCTTAGTTTGACTTCTAACCCAGTAAGCGTGAGATCTACTCTCACGAGGTTTGCAATCACTATCTGGAATTATTCTAGCCTTTTCTATGGATGATTCAAGCTACTTCTCTTTCTTGTAGTTGTTCAAATACCCTTCTTTTTTCAAAATTTCCTTGAACCGGTAACAAGGTTCAACAATTGTCAAGAGGATATAGAACAACCAATCCACCCTATGAGCACATTTTTTTCTTTGATCAGATAGAAATTTTGTCTTCAAGTAACTATCGTATGACTCAACATCATTGTTTGTCTCCTGATTTGCATGGGGCAAATATCCACATCCTTTGACCCACATCCCTAAATTAAAAAAAACAAGTTAGTGGATATATCTCATGTTTATGAAACACCAAAATGGAAACACAAGAATGAGTATGTTAACTTAATAATCTTATCACCAGTAACCCAATTCTTCTGAAAATAGTCCAAAAATTTCTCTTCATTTGTGAATTTGATGAAAAAATGATTAATTTCATTTCCCACTTCATCTTTGGAACAATTCTTCATGATACAACCTAACTCATTAAACATCTCTTTCTCATTTTCTGGACTACTAGACAAACGATTCACATTTTTTAGCCATGCCCTCCTAACATGTGATGCAAGAGAATCATTCCACCTAAGCACGCGCCAGCTGTCTAGCACGTTGGTGCTCATTCAAGAAGGGGAGAGGCGACAACCCTCTCATTTTTTCCTCGAAATTTAAATGAAATTAAGGAAATTGAATGTTGTCAGGATGGAAGATCCAAGTCCTTCTTTCGCACAGGCTATAGATGAGGTTGCCTTAAGTAGTTGAAGCTAGGAAGGATCTAGACCCGATTCAGGCTATATTTCCACTCATTGTAATCTGCCTCATTAGATAGGAGTTTTGAATGGTGATTAGACACCACTAGTGTATCTTGGAGGGAAATCTCGTCGAGCCCATCTTGTATAAATCTTTTTATTGTATTCCCAATAGAGGTTGTTGGAGATCATTTGAAAAACATTGTAAGCCAAGGAGAGGAGAGTTGAGAGCCGAGACTCAGTTGCAGTCCAGACTCTTGTATTGTAATTGACATTCTTATATCAATACAAAAGAACATATTCCACTGTTTGTAAATTCCTGTGTGATGGATGTTTATTTATGAATGTCAATGTGTTTACAAGTATGTTTATGTTGTAGATGTATGAGTTAGATTTTCATCTGCAAGGATAGAGATAGAATCCTCTATCTGTGAGGTTGTTGGATTATTTATGGGTTCTTTATTCTAAGTGCAAGGAGTGCGCGACAAAGTGTTGAAATTATGTGAGGCAACGCAAGGAGTGTGTGTCTGAACTCTTCCAAGTCAGAGGAGAACATGTCAGGAGGGCACACCAGAATAGTTCGCATACTCAGGGGGAGCCTCAAGGTTACTAAATACCTTAGAGGAGAAACTGTGCACATAAGACACATAAGCATAATTGCTAAATATTCTGTCGGAGCTCTGCCAGGAGGGCATTGAGCAGGTGCAAGGTGTGCACAGAACCAACACATTTTGGAGTGTTGGAGAAATTAAGAAATACCCCAAAGTTACTGAACACTCCGAGGGGAGAAATATCTGCAAGTGTGCATTGAGCGGATGTAGGAGTCGCATCGGAAAACCTGAAGGATTTCATGAATTCAAGAGTAAGACCTGTGCAAAGAGTGTACCAGGAAAAAACTTAGACGAAGTGTTGACAGACAGTTGTCTGAAGGCTCAATCAAGCACAAGGAGTGCGCCAAAGGCAAAGGAATTTTGTCATAAAAAATTAGGAGGAGGAGCATCAAGTTGCCGGGAGGGTGCCATAAAGTCCTTCGAAGGACGCAAAAAGTCTAAGAACCTTCAAGGTTTGAGCCAACAAAATATTAGAGGAATTAGCGTTGTCGCGCATAGATTTTCTGTAAGGCGTGCAAGGGGCCGAGAGCAGTCTAAGTCTCGGACATCAAGAAAAGTGCTAAGTGTGCATAAGAGCAAGGACTTGATGGAGTCCCGAAGTTTCAAAGCCAATTTGAGTCATCCATCATCGGAAGAAGATAGGTGGCGAAATATCAGGAGGTCCAGGGGATAGAGTTCCAGAAGATTTGCATAGAGGAAAGTGTAATCTTCACGAAGTCGCGAAGAGCGGACTGAATCTAGACCGTTGGATCGGGAAGGAACATGTGGAATAGATCCATGGCCTTCGGAGGAGGAGTCCTTCGAAGGAAAGTGGAGTTGGTGAAGACAAGACTCCCGAAGCCCGAAGCATTGAGGGTCGTTGATCTAAGGAGTGACAGGGACCATTGATCCTTGCACCAGTTGTGTTCTTTGATTTAGAGTTCGAGGGAATAGGAGTTGGTTTTTGTGAAAAGGCTACATCCCGAAGCCCGAATCGCCTTTCAGGGTTTAGCCCCGGGTCACAGCCTGAGGTCACATGGGATAAGGGGCCTAGCACAAAGATCTAGCACCTGTGGTTAAATTTGTTCAAAGGGGCACAAAAGAGAGTTGTTGGTTTGATAGGACCTGCACTTTGGAGAAAGAGGGACCTGTGAAAATTGAATTGGGTTCCAGCCGGGAACCAAAGAGTCGATTCGAATCAGGTGACTGAACGATCCCAGACCAAGAGGTCGAGCAACCCCCGAGGAGACAAGTGAATGAGAGGGGAGTGGTCTACAACAACATGCCAAACACACAAGATCACTTCGGTCCTTGTGATCCTCCTGCCACATTCAATTCATTTTAGGTGAGACAATTTTCGTGTAAATATATGTTACAATATAAAATAAAAAAATTGAAGTTACCTCAAAGTGGCTATTTAAGCCAATGCATCATCAACCATGAAGGAATTCACTTTCCAATCGGGATGTATTTGGTGACACCTATGCATGAGGTGCTCCAGCCATAGTGCAATATCTTCTTATGTGTTTTGTGATGCTACCACCCATGCTACTGACACCCCAACTTGTTGTTCATCGAAGGCCACGAGTGTGTACAATTGATACTGTCATATTAAAAAAACATATGTAGTCGAATTTAGGTCACCAATAATATTGAACTAGCCAACTCAAATGATCATACTAAATCAATCATTGACAACACATTCACCCCATATTTATTTGTATTGAATGTTGAATCCATGGCTATTATGCTATTATGCGATAGCCTAACCATGGTATCCAACATCCATTTTGTTTGGATTCCAACTATGAAAGGGACATATCCACCATTGGGCTTCTGGTAAAAGAAAAAAGCATCCTTGTGTTTTTCATACCAAAGGTTCACACTCTTTTTATCCTTTTTGTTCACCTGGTAGTTCCTCTTCATCAAACAATTGTAGATATTCACAACATCTTTTCTGCACAAGAAAAAGTCCCTATCTCGATCTACTACATCCATTTTAACATATTTCTTTATGTGAATTTTAAACATTGTGTCAGTAGGCACTTAAAAAAAAAAAAACTTTCCACGTATGAAACTATGTCCCTTTAAAGCCTTGGCTTATGCTTGGACCTAGACTCACCTGAAGTGTCATGTTTTCCATGACAGGACCATCCATTCTCATCTTCATTCTCATACATGTTATATGTCAAAATTTCTATATTAGGGCTTTGTACCATAACCTTTACCATAAAATGGCGCTGACAACCCCTCTTTTGCACAAATGATTGTGTTGTATATTTTCCTCTATTGTCCTGTGGGCCATATGAGAAAGCATAACTGCATAAGAAATTTTGAAATGTTAATACATATTAGAAATAACAAAGTGCTATTGTTACCAACAGTTAATCAAGGAACTTTTAAAATACTTACAACTCATATATCAAGGCAACACTATCCCTTAAGCTTGGGGGTTTGTTTTGTCGACGAATGAAAGTGCACAGAGCTATTGGATTCTTTTCGTCTCCTATAATAAAGTCAGGAACTCTAAGTAAAGGGATTCTTGCAACTCGATCAATGCTCAATTTGTTTCCATTTACTTCAGACCAGACCAAATCTTCATTAGAAAATATGATCTTGTATTTTGGGTCTTGCACCGGGAGGTCCATGATAGACTTCCATTTCTTTACCATATTGTATCAATGTCTATTAAAAATGTGCAAACATATTAGGAAAAATGTAACACCATTCAAAAGATTTGCATTTTAAGCCTTCTCTTATGTTATATAAAAGGGACACTCTGCATTGCTATAATTCTACGTGAGTGGTTCCATGTGACTTGAACCTTGGTTGAGTAGTTGAAAGTATTCTTTCTTCTGCCTGGTCATCATATGAATAGGGTTGAGTTGCTTGTCCCGTTATTCATTAACTTACTCCTGAAATATTCACATTAGTTAAGCTTTTAGGGGTTTAGTTGGTGGGCCTCCTATCTTCTGCCTTTCTTCTCTAATTTTCTGTATTATTTCCTTTCTCAACTTGGACTCTCAGGGTTGGATTTTGATGGTTGCCCACAGTTCCCTATGTTTCATTGAGAAACTTGTTTGAGGACTGCTACTCTTAGCAGGAGGTGTTCAATATTTAGGAACCTTTATTATTATTATAATAATAATCTAATCTAAAGTTACAACCTAGCCAGGTGCAAAAATTAACATATGAGAACCCCTTGTTTATGGGATGTGGGACCCCCTGCATGCAGTGATTTGACTGCTTAGTCTATGGAGGTGTACATACCCTACCCCCTTCATTATTCTTCAATATGTCAGAGGAATAACAAACTAATTCTTATGCTTATGACTATATTGTATGTTGAATATGTTGAAATTTGAACTTTAATATATACAACTAAGAATAAAATGAAACAACTGAATAGATTGTTTATAGTGTTACGAATTACCAGTAAAATGATGTATCACTATTTCATGGTTTTGTGGAGTAGTGCACGTGATTATAAAACTTCTATTTTGAGTCATCACAGAGAAGATTCTTTAGTATCCCAGTACAGTTCCCATGGATATGACATTTTTATGTCAAATATTATAGAACTAGTCTCATTTGTTTTCTGTTGCAAAGTATGGTAGATATTAAAAATAAATCTTACTCTTGGAGCTTTACTTAAACGCATCCTAAATCCTAATATCCTCCTGCATATATAACTGTAAAGAACATTGGTTGCTCAGTCCATTGGAGTTTGAAGAGACTATAAATGATTGAACATATGATTTGTCTACTTTGACCTATGGAGATAACTTTATACAAGATTAGAATGAAGTCAAACTGGTGATGAATGTTAGAAAGTGAAGGACACACATTTCTAGAGGCATTCTGGTTGATATGGAGATGAAATATGGTATTTCACATATTCTCCAATATGTTGATCAATCCGGCAATTTAGACATGTGGAACCTGTTGTTAAAATTTCCTAAAATGATGTGGCATGACCCTTAGATAGAGAACCAGAAGTGTGAAATGTTAGTTTTTTCTTCACCCATATGATTCTAGAATTTCTTTACAATGTGCAGATGAACATGCATATTCCTTCAGGGGTGGATCTTTAAGTTGTCTGACTGTGAAAAGTTGTGCAATAATATTCCAAGTATTTGTAAACATGGAGAATTCAGTTTATTGGAAGAAGGTACTTTTCTAGTCTGAGTTTCTCAGATTCCTGACATTGATGCTAAGTATTTGGATATTAATCTTTTGCACCGGTAAATTCAAAGACTAGTGACACTTTTCAGATACAATATCCATCTCAGAGGAAATTGGAATTAACAAATGAAATATTACAAAAACTGGAGAGATTTGAGTGTGAGTTTGATAGAGTGGAGAAGGAACTTGTATCTTTGAATTCTGAAATTCAAACAGAGGATTTTCATTCTGGCTGTGTTGATGCTTTTGTATATTTCTCATAGGAAGCATTTGGAGAAGTAGATTAAAAAAGAATTATGAAGGATTTAACTGGAAGTATTAAAGCGTCTTCTTCAAAGTACATAAACAAGGATAAAATTATAGTACCTTCGTTGGCATCAAAGTGAGCTTAAGTGGGGGTTACAAATCAATGCTTCTTAGAGTTTCCATTTGAATACCAGAGAAGGGGAACATAAGACAACAAACCTGTCATGTGGACTATTGGAGGACAAAGTACTGAAGCAGAGCATTGTGGTAATAACAACATGGTTGCTAATTTGGAGGATGAGGTTGTGGAAAGTCAATCAATAATAGCCGAAGATTCAAATTCATATTATTCTTTCAAAAATAATTCTAGGAAAACTTTTCAATTGAATTCTAAAGTGGGTAGTTCAGTATTGTTTAATTCAATGCCTTTTCCTACAAATTATGTTAGTGGCTCTTGGTTATTGTCTTCTAAAGTTTCACAAATGTCAGTATTGAAACAAAATGATGCGGTACATAAAATAAATAGAAAGCAAATGGAAGAAAAAGATTGTTGAATGGAAGCATTTTTTAAACTTCAAGGAACAAATGCTTGTTCTTAAATTCAGACTTCTTAGGGAATGGTGGGACGAAGAACAACGTATCTTATCTGCTAGGAAAGGCCGTCGAAAGCACCATCAAATTGATGGGTTCTTTGGTAGTATGCATCTGTCATCTTATCAATTCCATTTTTCATCACCATGTATGTTTTCAATCGAATTACTTTAGAAATAAGATTTCTACTGATTTAATTTTTATGGTGGAGAGGTTTGGCACCAAACCTCTATTTTATAATAGAATAATTATGTGTTTGTCAGTGTATTTGGAATATATTCTATGCCACTATTTGTTGTCCAACCCATGTCAATATATTCTAAGTTGAGAAGAACTTTCCGAGAACTATAATAGCACACAATTTTCATGTGAATGACTAGGGGACAATTGAATATAAACGTGATGGATTTCATATAGGCTAACACATATTCCCTATTGGCTATACTTCTATAAGAAACTATTCTAGTAAGGTGGAAAAGGATGGACGGACTAGATACACCTGTACAATTTGTGATGGATTCTATTGAGCTTATGCAATTACACAATTCAAAAGTGCATTTAAAATAGTCTTCATCAAATATGCTCCATTCTAGGAAATACCATCCTCCCTATTTAGAAACCCAATTCCCTCTTCTCTATTAATGTTTCTTATGATATCTGCAGTGTGATAATTGTTTCTACTCCTGACTGACATAATTCATTGGTATGCAGGATTGTTGCCCCACTAGATGTTTGTGATGTTCTCTTGGGCCAACCATATATGTGGAAACGCCATGCTATCTATGAGTCTCGACCCCGTAAGGTCATTATTACTCTAGGGGGTCATCTCTACAGGATACCAGAGGTAGTTCCAACTACTTCCCCACCTAAACAGTGTCGCAAGGTAGTATCTCATACTAGAAAATTCATCTTCTCCACAATCTATTCAAAAGGGGAACAAAAGGATACTGCAACCACTACAGCCTCGGCCCAAGCACCTTCTATCCACCAGAAGAAGGTCAAAAAGGTTGCAACAAAACACAAAGATTCCTTCTGCACACAGTCATCTCATGTAGCCAAACGGGTTAAAAAGGTCCAACCCTTCCAGCCACAGGTTCGTGACGACCTTCAACAAACCAAGCAGCGCGACAGTTCCAACAAGGCAAGCAACTCACCAAGATTCAGATTTAACAATCGCTTTCCCCTCTCCCCCGGGAACTCAATGCAATGGATACCATTGCTTCCTAATGAGGGAGGATTGATCCAGGTGGATATCGGTGGCCACCCACCTTTTCCAACTGGCCCAAAACATGTTTCTGGCAATTTTGGCAATTTACTATTTTTAGCAGGTTTTAACTTCTGGGGCCATTTTGAGGCCCTAAATGAAGGTTTTTCGAGATCTAGATTTTCAATGATATTCCAAAGCATGATTGAGCCCCCGAAATGAATCTCCTCAACAATACCTTTCCAACGGGTTATTACACGCCTAAAACGGAGATCGTATGCAAAAGTTACGACCC
>ML777329.1:1405072-1427966 GCA_009831015.1 Picea engelmannii | reverse complement strand
TTCCAATTGGCCCAAAACATGTTTCTGACAATTTTCGCAATTTACTATTTTTAGCAGGTTTTAACTTTCGGGGCCATTTTGAGGGCCTAAATGAAGGTTTTTCGAGATCAAGGTTCTCAATGATAGCCCAAGAATTTATTGATCCCCCAAAATTAATCTCCTCGACGAAACCTTTCCAACGAGCTATTACACGCCTAAAACGGAGATCGTATGCAAACGTTACGACCCCGGGAAGTTGATGTACTAACTTACCCAAACGGGGCCCACATGACTTTTGGCGCTTCATCTCCTAGGGTTAGGTTTTTGGATGTCTAGGAATTTTGGCATTCCCGTCTATTGTAAAAAGGCCTTTTGAGCCTCATTTTAATCATCTTCTTGCAAATGCGAGTAGCCGTCACATCTCTTCTCAGAGATAAGCTGCCACCATTCTAGCGAGCCTTTCACTCTGTATTTTTACAGTCTCTGTACATTTCTTTCATTAATAGAAATTGTGTATTACTGTATATCTGTTTATATGGTTGCATATTCGATAACTTTTTGTTATGTTATTGAATATCTCCGATATATCTGTGCATTTCTTTATTATATCTTCGATCTCATTTCGTGCCGAAAATAATCCGGATTAGTGGTATCAGAGTAGGCTGCTCTGGATCATTTTTTCAGTGCATGTCCCCGACGAGGTCCGAGTATAGCAATTTGGCTCTCGATCTTGTCTCTCTTGAAGAAAATTGCTCTCGCACACCCAAGAAACCCTCAATGGTGGAAGAAAAGAAAATCGACGGAGCAGACGATCCTATCAATATGTTGCTTTAGCAAGCTCTCACGCGACAGAGGGACGAAATGATGGAGAATTTTGCCCACATCCTTCAACACCTGTCGATAGCATCAGGCGCATCTTCATCAAACGCCCACTTTGGAGGCACCTCGCCTTTCAAGGTACAGGTTAATTTTGATATTCCCGTATTTGAAGGTCAAATAGATGCAGATGCCCTAGATAAATGGTTAAATCTGCTAGAAGGTTATTTCTCTGTTCATAATTTTTTCAACAAGGAAAAGATCACCTTTGCACTCCTTAAGGCTCTCCCCCATATCAAACATTGGTGGGAAACTTACTGGGATTAGATTTCCACAAAGGATTTTGGAATATATGGGGCTGAGCCCACTTGGGATTTTTTTGTAGATGTAGTAAAGGAACAATATTACCCTATTGGCAACTATGAGGACCAGTACATGAGATGGACCACACTGCGGCAAGAGAGGGGCCAAGCTGTTCCAGAGTTCACCAATACCTTCCATACCTTGCACACCAAGTTGGGTATCAAAGACTCTGAACGACATTTGGTTCTGAAATACCGTGGGGCTCTACACAGATACATCCAAACTGAAATGGATTTTCTAGACATCTCATCACTCGGTGCTGCCTATCGATATGTTGTTAAAATCGAGAAGAAATTTAAGCACCAGAACAAACGGGATTTTGTTTCTACAAATCCACAACAACCAAAGTATGACAAAGACACCCCTAACAAACAGTCTCCTGAAAAGCCACATGAAAAGAAGGGTCACAGGAAGACAAAGAAGGACACTGGAAAATGGTGTGATTTGCACAAAATCCCCTGGCACAACACTGATGAATGTCGCTCAAAATAGTCATTGGTGGCCAACATCAAAGAAAAAGAGCCGAACCCTGATTCAGAATCTGATTCTTAAAATAATGGTAAAGGACAGATCATTGATGCAGACCCCACTTCTATTGTCGCGATCGCAGCAATTCAACCAGAAGAACCAACATATTCTGAAGAGGGGGAGCGCCTTTTTCATTCACAGATGTGGGTGAAGGGGACCCCGCTGCATTTTATTGTTGATAGCGGAAGCCAGAAGAACCTCATCTCAGCAGAGGTCATCAAACAGTTGGGATTGTCGACAACACCACACCCGCAACCATACAACATCGGGTGGCTTCAGTAAGGACGAGATCTCTGTGTCAACCAACAATGTCGATTGTCATACGGCATCCAACCCTTCAAGGATGAGGTATTATGTGATGTTTCCCCACTAGATGTTTGTGATGTTCTCTTGGGCCAGCCATATATGTGGAAACGCCATGCTATCTATGAGTCTCAACCCCGTAGTGTTATTATTACTCTGGGGGGTCATCTCTACAGGATACCAGAGGTAGTTCCAACTACTTCCCCACCTAAACAGTGCCGCAAGGTAGTATCTCATACTACAAAATCCATCTTCTCTACAATCTGTTCAAAAGGGGAACAAAAGGATACTGCAACCACTACAGCCTCGACCCAAGAACCTTCTATCCACCAGAAGAAGGTCGACAAGGTTGCAACAAAACACAAATATTCCTTCTGCACATAGTCATCTCATGTAGCCAAACGGTTTAAAAAGGTCCAACCCTTCCAGCCACAGGTTCATGACGACCTTCAACAAACCAAGCAGCGCGACGGTTCCAACAAGGCAAGCAACTCACCGAGATTCAGATTCAACAATCTCTTTCCTCTCTCCCCAGGGAACTCAACGCAATGGAGACCATTTCTTCCTAAGGAGGGAGGATTTATCCAGGTGGATATCGGTGGCCACCCACTTTTTCCAACTGGTCCAAAACATGTTTCTGGCAATTTTTGCAATTTACTATTTTTAGCAGGTTTTAACTTCCGGGGTCATTTTGAGGGCCTAAATGAAGGTTTTTCGAGATCGAGGTTCTGAATGATAACCCAAGGCATTATTGAGCCCCAAAAATTAATCTCCTTGACGATACCTTTCCAACTAGCTATTACATGCCTAAAACAGAGATCGTATGCAAAAGTTACGACCCCTGGAAGTTGATGTACTAACTTACCCAAACGGGGCCCACATGACTTTTGGCGCTTCATATCCTAGGGTTAGGATTTTGGATATCTAGGAATTTTGGCATTCCCGTCTATTGTAAAAAGGCCTTCCGAGCCTCATTGTAATCATCTTCTTGCGAATGCGAGTAGCTGTCACATCTCTTCTCGGAGATAAGTTGCCACCATTCTAGCGAGTCTTTCACTCTGTATTTTTACAGTCTCTGTACATTTCTTTCATTAATAGAAATTGTGTATTACTGTATATCTATGTCTATGGTTGCATCTCCGATACATTTCTGTTATATTATTGAATATCTGCGATATCTTTGTGCATTTATTTATTATATCTCCATTCTCATTTCGTGTCGAAAATAATCCGGATCAATAGCTTCACTGACCATAGCCCATTTCACGTGGGGTTAGGATTCCAACCGTTGGGTCCCATTGATGTTTCACTACCTCTTGCAACCACATAGATAGAATCTTTCCATGTTTATTCTGAGACCGAAAAAGACACCAGATTCACTGAGTGGATTCAACACATACACCAACTGGTCCTTGAGATTTTGCAGAAATCGAATGCTAAGTACAAGAAATGCCATGATCAACATTGGGTATTGCACCAATTTCAGTTTGGAGACAAGGTCTAGTTACATTTGTAGAAAGAGCGCCTTACATGGCCCCATCAGAAGCTCTTCCCACTTTGTTATGGGCCTTACACTATCACAAGGGTTGTGTATAGAAATGATTTTGATCTCAACACTCATCCCTTCCTTGGATTGCACCCATTGTTCAATGTGGACCTCCTTCAACTATATTTCCCACCATTATTGAACACCTTAGAGATCACATAACAACTAACATGAACAAATCTCAACCCTGACTGCATGGAACATGAATCCACTGATCAGATAGTTGACACATAGGTTAGGGGAACTCACCAACAAAGAATCCAACTTTATCGGGTTGTCAAGGCAGGGAAACTCCTACACCAAGGCAAGTGGCTCACCCGAGGCCAAATTCAGCAGAAGTTTCCTCACCTAATGGATATTGGTGGCCACCCACCTATTCCAACTAGCTCCTCCTGACAATTTTTAGTTCAACATGTTCTTTTCTACTTCTTTGTAATTGTAGGTTCTATACTTTCGTGGTTGTCTGAAGCCATACACATCTTCTAGGAGGTGACTAGTGGCTTCCCACATAATCCAATTAGATTATTTTGGATGTTTTCATGTCAACACATCTTTCTGTACTTCCATGGCCATTTTGGGGCCCTAAACAATGTTTTTTTTGGCTTGCCATAGTTAAACTGTAGACAGAGTCAAAGTTTGATAGCGTAATGTGTAGTTCTTGAAAATACCTTTCCAATGGGATATCACGTGCCTAAAATGAAAGTCACATGAAAAAGTTACGACTTGGGGGAGTTGAGGTACTAACTTACCCATAGGGTCCCACATGAAATTTGACATTTCACCTCCTAGGGTTAGGTTTTTGGATGTCTAGGGTTTTGGCATTCATGAGTAATATTAAAAATGCCTCTGGAGCTTCATTTTAATAATTCTTATCAGATGAATGCACGTAACAACCACATCTCTTCTAAGAGATAGCTACCACCATTTGAGCAAGTTGTTTCAGTTATGCAGTTTTACAGTTTCAACCTATTTCATTTATTCAATAGAATATATTGTTCAGTGGATATATGTGTTGTTCTCCATATCGCTATGTTTATTATATTCAGTCTGTTAATCAGTTTGTTCCGCTCCTAAATCTGGATCAGTGGTATAAGAGTGGTATGCTCTTCTTTTATTTTTCTTTGTGCATGTCTCTGACAAGATCTAGGTACAAGAAGTTGGGACTCAAACCAATCCATCCTTTGCAAGATCGGTCATGCTGAGCTCGACAACAACCCATAGGGGACGAAAATAAATATGATAGAGCAGGAGATCCTTTTAAAATGTTACTCAAGGAATCCATTGTGCGACAAAGGAACGAAATGATGGACAACTTTGCACAGATCCTTAAAAAACTTCCCACATGAGAATCATCTTCATCAAGCGTCCATGCAACCCCCTTCAAGGTATAAGTAAATTTTGATATTCCAATATTTGAAGGACAAATAGATGTCGATGTTGTAGATAAATGGTTGAATCTGCTCGAAGGGTACTTTTCGGTCCACAATTTTCCCAATAGGGAAAAGATTACTTTTTCACTCCTCAAGGTCATCCCCCATGTCAAGGAATGGTGGGATAGTTACTCTGAGAAAAGGGCCATAGAGGAATCTGGAATATTTTTGGTCACTCCTACATGGAATTCCTTCCAGGATTCCATTAAAGAACAATACTACCCTGTTGGAAGCTACGAGGATCAGTACACTAGATGGACCACCCTGCGTCAAGAAAGTGACCATAAAGTACCAGATTTCACCAATAATTTACATACCCTACGCACCAAATTGGGTATAAAATACTCTGAGAGACATGTCTTGCTAAAAAACCATAATTGTTTGCATAGATACATTCAAACATAAATGAAGTTTTTGGACATCTCATTGGGCACAACTTATAGATATGTTGTCAAGATCAAGTAGAAATTTAAGTAGAAGAGGTGAGAGTTTGGATTTGCAAACTACTCACAAGGAAGTAGGGAAAAGGTGACCCCAACCCACACAACAAGGGAAAGAGCAAATATGGCCACTCTCAGGACAACCAATCCAAGCCAAAGCATCAGAAGGGTAATGAGAAGATGAAGAAGGACAAGGGAAAATGGTGTGAATACCATAAAATCCCTTAGCACAACACCAAAGAATCTCACTCCAAGAAGTCACTTGTGTCCAAGATGAAGGCTTCCAAGTTAGAGGTCGATTTTCACTCTAAATCAAATCCATAAGGAGGGAAGAAGATTATTGATGTTGAACCTAGTGCCATTATCGCTACCACCAAATTCCAACCAAACGAACCAGAAGAACTAGAGGAAGCATAATGCCTCTTTCACTCACATATGTGGGTAAAGGGGACTCCTCTTCATTTCATTGTCGATAGCGACAGTTAGAAGAACCTGATCTCAACAGAGGTTGTCAAGTGGATGGACCTGTCGATGACACTACACCTACAACCCTACACCATCGACTGGCTTCACCAAGAAATATACCTTCGTGTCAGGCAACAATGTCATCATCCTTACTACATCAAGCCTTTCAAAGACGAGGTATTGTGTGATATTTCTCCCCTTGAAGTTTGTGCTGTTATTTTAGTACAACCATATTTTTGGAAGAATCACATTGTGTGTGAGTCTAGACTCCACAATGTTATTATTACTTAGGGTAGACAATTGTATAGGATACCAGAGGTAGCATCACTTACCTCTATTTCTTTAATATCTACTAAGAAATGCAGTAAGGTCATTTCACCGACTGAGAATTCTGTCTTCTTTGTGATCCGTGCTCATAGTAAGCATAAGGTCGTTGCCACATCCGTAGCTTCTACACAGAGCCTCTTTTTGCAGCAGAAGCAAGTGGAAAGGATTGTGGAAGAGTACAGAGACATCTTCTACTCACCCACCAGGGTATCGACACGATGCCATGTAAATAATCCAATTGATCTAACCGCCGATGCAAATATTCCTAATGAAAGAGTCTATCATCACTCGCTGATGGAAAACAACGAAATTAAGCGTCAGATCCAAGAGATTATTCAAAAGGGGCACATCAGACCCATCTCCTCCCCTTGCAGAAGCATGGTAATGATGCAAAAGAAGGACGAGACCCAATGAATCAGCATTGATTGCAAAGCATTAAAAAAATCACAGTCAAGAACTGGTACCCAATTCCTAGAATTGTTGACCTTCTTGACCAACTCAAGTGGGAAAATTTCTTCATCAAGATTGACCTAGATTCTGGCTACCACCAAGTTCCCATTGAACCAAATGATGTATGGAAGACAACTTTCAAATCTAAATAAGGTCTCTTCGAATGGATGGTCATGCCCTTTGGCCTAAAAAATGCACCAACCACTTTCATGAGGTTGATGGATGATGTATTGAGACCCTTCACCAACTCTTTTTTGGTGATATATTTGGATGTCATCCTCATCTTCAACAGAACTTGGGAGGAACACATGCGACATATTCAACAAGTTTTGAGCACTCTGCAACAACACAAGCTATATGCCAACTTGGAAAAATGCTCCTTTGGCATGAACATGGTCCAATACTTGGGCTACATTATTAATGAGCATGGGGTACATGATGATCCAGCTAAGATCCAATTGATTTGTGAATGGGCAGACCCAACCACACTAAGCGAGGTTCAGAGCTTCTTGGGACTGGCCAACGTCTACTGACGGTTCATGTTGTAATTCTCCCATATTGCATGGGCCCTCAACCAATTGACCAAGGGCACTAGCAAAGAAATTTTAGCATCAGGGAAGGAACATAAATGATCATTTAATGATATGAAGCATCGCTTGTGCTCAGCTCTAGTAATCTACTTGTCTGATCTGAAATAACCATTCGAGAGTGAGACTGATCCATCTGACTATGCTCTAGGTGTGACTCTCACTCATGAAAGTCATCCAGTGGCATACCATAGTGAGACACTCTCAGATACTATCCGTAAATACCCACCTATTACAAGGAAATGTATTCCATTGTACAATCCTGTTGTCAATGGAAACATTACATTCTGGGAAAGGATACAATCATCCACACTGATCACAAGCCTCTATAGTTCATACAGACATAGGGGAAGTTGCAGAATGACTTCCATCAGAAGTGGTCCACCTACCTACAAAAATTCCATCTCAACATCAATTATAAGACGAGGAGAACAAATCGTGTCATTGACTACCTCAGTCAACCTACTGTGGCTGCACTCACCACTGTGCTCCATTCTTGTGGACATGAGGCATGTGAGTGGCCCCAAATTTATTATCAATATCCATAATTAGCCACCACCTATCATATCTTGGGTACAGGTGCAAATGTCACCGATTTTCACATACAGGACATATTGTAATGCCATATGGGCCACCTCTGTGTTCGTTCAAGCAAGCATGCAAATATTATTTGGGAAGCCCACTATAGTCGGATGGCAAGACATTTTAGCGTGGAGAAAACTGTGTTCATTCTACAGAAACATTTTTATTGGCCAAATCTTCGACAGAACATCAACAAGTATATCAAATATTGCACTACATGTGCCATTGCCAACCAACCATCAAGAAGCAAGGCTTATAAACCACTCTTCCTACTCTCGATAATCCTTGTAATCCATCTCGATGTATTACATGTATGGCCTTCCATCCACCAAGAAAGACAATGATTGTGTATTTTTGGTCATTGATCGGTTTTCGAAGATGACCATCCTGACAGCCTGTAAGAAGAACACCACAGCGACAGATACTGCCAGGTTGTTCTTCGAATGAGTGTGGGTCCATTTTGGGATACCAAAAACCATCATATTCGACTGGGACAATAGGTTCCTCAACACATTTTTGTCGAGTCTCTGGTCATTATTGGACACCAATATGACTAAATCCAATGCCTTCCACCCCCAAACAGATGACCAAAAAGAGGTCATCAATCAGATGATTGTGCACCTCCTGTGCATGTACAACTCTAAGCATCCTCGTACATGGGATGAGAGTCTCCCCTATGTTCAACATAGTTAC
The DNA here is from genome assembly GCA_009831015.1 of Picea engelmannii. Lineage (NCBI taxonomy): Eukaryota > Viridiplantae > Streptophyta > Pinopsida > Pinales > Pinaceae > Picea > Picea engelmannii. Next base: position 1,419,457 of record ML777329.1, on the reverse strand, counting down.
AACAAGGCTCTCCATAGGTCCACCAGACATAGCCCATTTTAGGTGGGGATAGGATACCAAACTTTGGGTCCCATTGATGTTGCACTACCTCTTGCAACCACACAAACAGACTCTTCCCATGTTTAGTCTGAGACCAACAAAGCCACCAGATTCATTGAGCGGATTCACCACATTCGCCAACAGGTCCATAAGATTTTGCAGAGAGCCAATGATAAGTACATGTAGTGCCATTATCAACATAAGGTACCACACTAGTTTTAGGTTGGATACAAGGCCTAGTTAGATTTGCAGAAAGAGTGCCTTACAGAGCCCCATCAGAACCTTCACCCACTTTTCTATGGGCCTTACACTATCACCAAGGCTATGGGTATCAATGATTTTGAGCTCAACACTCACCCCTTCCTTGGCTTGCACCCAGTGTTCAATGTGGACCTCGTTCGACGATATTTCCCACCATTATTGGACACCTCAAAGATTGCAGAAAAACTGACACCAACAGAGCTCAACCTTGACTGCATGGAAAATAAATCCACTAATCAGATAATGGACACACAGGTCAAGGGAAATCACTAGCATAGGATCCAAATTTATCGGGTTGTCAAGGCAGGGAAACTCCTACACCAAGGCAAGTGGCTCACTAGGGAAAATATTACTTTTTCACTCCTCAAGACCGTCCCCCATGTCAAGGACTGGTGGGATACTTACTATGAGCAAAGGGCCATAGAGGAATTTTGGTGTTTCACCTCCAACTTACTACCAACTTACCCATAGGGGCCCACACGAATTTTGGTGTTTCACCTCCTAGGGTTAGGTTTTTGGATGTCTAGGGTTTTGGMATTCAAGTGTAATATTAAAAAGGCCTATGGAGGCTCATTGTAATCATTCTTCTTAGACATATGTGCGTATCATCCACATCTCTTCTCATAGATAGCTACCACCATTTGAGCAAGTTGTTTCAGTTCTGTAGTTTTATAGTTTCATCCTATTTCCATTCATTCAATAGAATATATTGTTCACTGGATATATGTGTTGTTCTCCATATATCTGTGTTTATTATATTTGGTATGTTAATTAGTTTTTTCTTCTCCTAAATCTAGATCATTTGTATAAGAGTGGCCTTTTCTTTGTTTATTTTTCTTCATGCATGTCCCTGACAAGATATGGGTACAATAATTTGGAACTCAAACCGATCGAGCCTTTGCAAGATCGGTTGTGTCGAGCCCGACAAAAAACCATGGGGGATGAAAATAAATATGATGGAGTAGGATATCCTTTTAAAATGTTTCTCAAGGAATCCCTTGCGTGAAAAAGGAATGAAATGATGGACAAATTTGCACAGATCCTTCGGTCACTACCCATAGGAGAAGCATCTTCATCAAGATTCCATGCAACCCCCTTCAAGGCACATGTAAATTTTCATATTCCATTATTTGAGGGACTGATAGATGTGGATGATGTAGATAAATGGTCGAATATGCTCGAACAATATTTTTTGATCTACAATTTTTTCGATAGGGAAAATATTACTTTTTCACTCCTCAAGACCGTCCCCCATGTCAAGGACTGGTGGGATACTTACTATGAGAAAAGGGCCATAGAGGAATCTTCAATATTTTTGGTCACCCCTACATGGGGATTCCTTCCAAGATTCCATTAAAGAAAAATACTACCTTGTTGGAAGTTATGAGGACTAGTACACCAGATGGACCACCCCGCGTCAGGAAAGGGAACAGACAGTACCAGATTTCACAAATAATTTCCATACCCTGTGCACCAAATTGGGTATCAAAGACTCTGAGAGACATCTCATGCTCAAATAATAAGGTTGTTTGTGTATATATATTCAAATAAAAATGGATTTTCTGGACACCACCTCATTGGGCACAACTTATAGATATGTTGTCAAGATCGAGCAAAAATTTAAGCAGAAGACTAGAGAGTTTGGATCTAAAAACTCCTCACAGCCGAAGCAGAGAAAAGGTGGACCCAACCCACACAACAAGGGACAAAGAAAAGATGGCCACTCTCAAGGCAACCATTCCAAGCCGCAACAAAATAAGGGTAATGAGAAGATGAAGAAGGACACGTGAAAATGGTGTGAATACCATAAAAGCCCTTGGCATAACACCAACCAATGCCTCTCCAAGAAGTCACTTGTGGTCAAGATGAAGGCTTCCTAGTCATAGGTTGATTATGACTCTGAATCAAATCCAGAAGGAGGGAAGTGGATTATCAATGCTGAACCCAGTGCCACTATCACTACCACCAAATTCCAACCAAATGAACCAAAAGACCCTGAGGAAGGGGAACGCCTCTTTCACTCACAGATGTGGCTAAAGGGGGCTCTGATTCATTCCATTGTTGATAGCCATAGTCAAAATAACTTGATCTCAACATAGGTAGTCAAGAATCTGGACCGATCGATGACACCGCACCCACATCCCTACACCATCAGTTGGATTTTCCAAGGAAGATATCTTCGTGTCAGCCAACAGTTTCGTCTGCCCTACAACATCAAGCCTTTCAAAGAGGAGGTATTATGTGATATTGCTCCCCTTGAAGTTTGTGATGTTCTTTTAGGAAAATCATATTTGTTGAAGCGTCATGTTGTGTATGAGTCTATACCCCACACTGTTATTATTACTTTGGGTATACAATTGTATAGGATACCTGAGGTAGCGCCGCCTACCCCTATTTTATTAATCGATGCTAAGCAATGCAATAAGGTCATTTCACAGACCAGGAAGTTCATCTTCTTTGTGATATGTTCTCACAGTAAGCAGAAGGTCATCACCACATCCTTGGATTCTACACAAAGCCTCTCTTTGAAGCATAAGAAATTGGACGTGAGCATGGAAGAGTACAAAGACTTATTCTCCTCATCCACCAGAGTACCGACGCACTGCCGAGTCAAGCATCCAATTGATATAACCCTCAGAGCACCTCTGTCTAATGGAACAATCTATTTTTGCTTGTTGATGGAAAATGACAAAATCAAGCGTCATATCCAATATATTCTTCAAAAGGGGCACATTAGACCAATCTCCTCCCCTTGTGTAAGCCCGATTCTACTAGTTCAGAAGAAGGACGGGACCTGACGACTCTGCATTGATTACATAGAAATAAAAAAAAATCATAGTTAGGAATGGGTACCCAATTCCTAGAATTGATGACCTTCTTGACCAACTCAAGGGGGAAAAGTTCTTCAACAATATTGACCTAAAGTCTAGCTACCACTAGGTTCCCATCGAACCAACTGATGTATGGAAGAAAACTTCAAATCTAAATAAGGTCTCTTCAAATGGCTGGTCATGCCCTTTGGCTTAACAAATGCACCAACCACTTTCATGAGGTTGATGGATGATGTATTGAGACCCTTCACCAACTCTTTTGTTGTGGTGTATTTGATGACATCTTCATATTCAACAGAACTTGGGAGGAGCAAATGCAACATATTCAACAGGTTTTGAGCACTCTGTGGCAACAAAAACAATATGCCAACTTGGAGGAATGCTCCTTTGGAATGAACAAGGTCCAATACTTAGATACATTGTTGATGAACATGGGGTACATGTTGGTCCATCTAAGATCCAAGTCCTCTGTGAGTAGACAACCCTGACCACACTAAGCAAGATTTGGAGCTTCTTGGGACTGGCCAACGTCTATCGATGGTTCATGTTGGGATTCTCCCATATTGCATGTTCCCTCAGCCAAGTGACCAAGGGAAGTGGCAGGGTGTAACACTACTTTTTCTGTTACCAAGGCTTAATCGCTCTGATACCAAATTGTAACAACCTTTATGTTACCATACTTCATGGAATATAACACTCACTCTCAGGTTATAAAACAACATGCATTTAAGCAATGAAACACATTTAAGATCAGAGTAAGCATAAGAATTATTACTAACATAAATAATCCAAATGCATAGTAGAATACATGATAATTATAATACACAGAGATACAAAAACATAATTAAAGCATCATCTAGTACTTATATTTGAAATAGTGGTAGTTCCACCAACCAAGTGCAGGCCTTCCATGAACCTCCCAGCCTTAGACCACACTGCTCATGTAGTGTCCCCAAGATCGAGTCCTTTGTAAGTCTGATGTATGAAATGAATTGTAAATATGTGTTATAGGCTGGTGAGCCAAGTTTGTATAAGCGGATGGGCTTATGTGATTGTTAGGACAGAGAGCCTAAGGGTTGGAGGCTAAGGGCCTGATTTTCTACCTGTATGTATGCAACAAATTAATAAAATATAAACGCCACCACGTGCAGACCGGCCACGATGAATGAGTGATGCAGGACTGAGCTTCCATAGAGTGGGCAAGGAATTAGGGGCTAGAAGGTGGGAAAAGGGGATAAGTGTTGAGCCTAGGGGCTTAAGCCTTGGGAATAATATTTTATTATTATTCCAAAGAACATGTGCATTTTATGTTTTTTTATCCTAAGTTCTTGGAAAAGGGAAAAACATGCAAAGGGGATGCATGATGATGGAACACATGCAGTTCCAAGGGTGACAAGTGTCAACCCTAGTGCATGCAAATAAAATGGCCAAGATGATCCGTGAGAGGGGTTCCTCTCCATTCGACCTTGGACTGCCTGAGGTGAACTAGTCTGACCTCTACAGAGAAACCCTCATGCATCTTCTGAACCAAAAGGCATGTATCTGTGTTCGTTGTGGGATAATCGGTACATCCTCTGTCTGAACAGTTCGAACTTGTGTTGACTCCTGCGTGGATTGTTTGTCACGCATCCCCGAGAGCCAAAGCGTGAGTCTATCTTGTGTTGTTGGATTGAGAAATAAGAAGTGACCAGCCATTGTTGAACCTGTTGAAAAGACCGTGTCTGTTTTTCCCGTGGGTTGTTGCAGCCACGCAGTGCTGGACTGCGTGTGGCTTGTTGGCCAGTTGTGCAACACTCTCTCCCAGTGAGAGAGGTGATTGAGGTTGGAAGAACAGGTGGCTTGGCCTGTGAGCGACTCTCTCCAGGTGAGAGAGTGCGTAGAGGAAGGAGAGAATTCCTGGAAGGAACCCTGTAGCTGCCACAAAGCTCGGAGACTTTCGGTTCGGTCTGTTGCTGTAACCCAAGGCAAGGGAGATTAGCAGTCAAAGGACTGTCTAGGTGACAGAGAAGGTATATACTCCTGGGGTGGAACAAGCATGTGGGGAAGGAGATTCTATGGGCAGTGAGCATGAGTGGTTCATGGGAGAGAATTCCTTCCTTGTGACTGTGTGTTTTCCCTGTAACCTCAACCTAGCCTAGGATTCCCTGCCTTGGGGGTGGAGCTTAGTCCTAGCTCAGGGGTGACCCACTGCTGAGCTGCCGAACAATGTGGTCTAAGGCTTGGAGGTTTGTGGAAGGCCTACACTTCGTTGGTGGAACTACCACTGTTTCAAAGATAAGTACCAGATGATGCTTTAATTATGTTTCTGTATCTCTGTGTATTATAATTATCATGTATTCTGTTGTGCATTTGAATTAATGTTATTGCCATGGATTATTTATGTTAGTAATAATCCTTATGCTTACTTTGAGCTTAAATGTGTTTCATTGCTTAAATGCATGTGGATTATATAATGCCTGTATGAGTTATGTAAAAAGTGGTGCTACAATTTGGTATCGGAGCCAAGGTTTCAACACTAAGCCTAGATGGGCTAGTTGAGTGGTCTTTGGACCAAGGGTGAAAGGGGAAATTGTGTCTGGAGGACCAATTTTGGATCCTAGTATGGTCCGGAGTGTCAAGGAGCTACTTGACCGTGCCTATAATCTTAGGAGGTATAGCGGTGTTGTGAAACCATAGCTGGTGTGGTATATGGCAACAGCGAGAGAGGACTCCACACCAGAAGTGCTGGAGCCTTAGGATCTGTTCAGGAGAGAAGGCGAACCCTCGTGACCGTCGGCTCTAGAAAGTGTGCACAGGATTTAAAAACCCTTTGGAGTTGCACAAGAGCGTGGGAATCGTGATGCGCGAACTCCCAAAAACCCAAGAAGATCTACACTGTAGATGTGGGAGGAAGGCTCGACCGTTAGATCTGGTGGAGTCGCGCTCGAGTTAGTCCCGAAAACCTTTCGGATTTCGCAAAGTTGGGAGATGGGAAGTGAGGGAGGGGAACACCTCCGAAACCCAAAACCTGAAATCCCAAAACGATCTACATCATAGATCGTAGGAAGGGATTTGACCGTCAGATCAAGTTGACGAGTAAACAGTAATTTCAGGATTTCGGCAAATGGAAGTTTGAGATGTGGGGTGCACGAACTCCCGATGCCTGAAACCCCGAAACGCTAAAAAGATCTGTGTCGTAGATCTGAGAGAAGATAGGTAAGAGTGGTGGGACCCAATAAATTCATTGATGGTGACGTGGACCCTCCGGAATGTGCCACGTGCCACTGTGGTTAAGGGTGACAACTGTGTTGTGGGCCCAGAGAATAAAGTAAATCGGAATTTTAGAAGTCAAGGTTGGAAAGGAAAGCGAGTCTGGAAGTCTCAAGAACCGAAACCCTGAAACTTGAAGTCTTGAAGTCCCGAAGCCATCAGAGACTGAAGAACCGTAACAGGTTTTAAGGGCGATAGCTGTGTTGTGGGCCCGGAGAGCAAGGAAACCGAAATTTCAGATTTTGGGGATTGTAGTGACAAGAAGTAAGGAGTCACTGCATAGTGAACTCCTGGGTACCGAAAACCCGAAGTCCCAAAAATTGCAGAGCCGACAGAGCTCAAAAAACCTTGTGAAGTCAAATGTTTCTCACTCACTTTGGTTTATGATTATTGTGATTTTATTAAAGGTTTAAGGCCTGACAAACTTCGGATTGATTGCACATTTCATGTGTAGAGTTCAATGAGTGTCAGGACACTAGTTAATCGACGTCGAGTATAGAAATGGAAGAGGTGCAGATTGCCTCCATTTTAGAGGACGAACGAGAAGGAAGAGATGTCAACCTGGGAGTCAAAGGATCGAACTCCAATGGGCATGGAAGAATATTAGACAAGGAAGGGCACATAATGAAAATCATTGAAGGATTGAAAAGAGATGCCCATGCACGCCGAGCTGATAGCTAAAAGCTCATGAAAGTGAGGGATCGGTAGGGTGAATTCAACTTAAAAATGTTGAAGAGCTTGGAAAGAATAGAAAGGAAATTGGAGAAGGGAAGGGACTCAAGCAAGACAGAGAGTCGCAGAACCCCTGAGAGAAAAATGAGATCAAGAAGTGTCAGGACCCCTGATAGGAGAAGAAGATCAAGGAGTAGTAGCAAACATCATTGTCTCTTCCAGAAGCATTCCAGTAGGGAGGCAGATAGTAGTTCAAGCTCGTCTCCTACCAGAAAACACCGAAAATCTAGAAAGAATGAATTGAAAGGGGAGATGAACAAGATCAAGCCTCCAATGTTCAATGGAGAACACAAGAAGGAGGAAGATGCTGAAACATGGTTGCTAGGCATGAGGAAATATTTCCAATTGCATAATTATTCCTCTCATGCAGAAGTAAGAATTGTGATGTATCAATTGAAGGGAAAATCATCCATGTGGTGGGATCAGTTTGTGCAGGTGCAACACATTAGTGAGAAAGATATCACTTGGAAGGATTTTAAGAGGTATTTCGAGAAGAAATACCTGACCAAAAGATACTATGACAGAAAGATGAAGGAGTTCTTCAAACTCAAGCTAGGGAGCATGACCATTGATGAGTATGAACGAAGTTTTCTGGAACTACTAAAGTATGTTCCATTCATCAAAGATGAGGCTGTCAAAATTTAGAGGTATCCGAGTGGACTGCCACCTTCTATTGGTGACAAGATTCAATATGATGATCCTAAGACTATGGAAGAAACAATAAGAAGGGTGAAATGCTTGTATGAACAACAAAGAGAAAGGCCTATCCTTCGGAAGGATTGGGATGACTAGAAGAGGTTTAATAAGGAACAGAGGCAGAAGGGAAACAAGCCTCCCTTTTTCAGGAACAGACCTTGGGGACAGTCATATTTTAGAGAGCCCAGGAAAGTTGAAGGGAGTGAGAAGATGCCAAGACCACCACCTATGGAGTGTTGGGGCTGTAAAGGGAACCATAGGTATAGAGACTACCCCCACAGAAAAGATAAAGCGAGAACTGTCCATACTATTCAGCAAGCTGAAACAGTGGAGGATATGGGCAACATAATGCCAAGGATCTATGTAGCTCTGGACAACAAGCAAGTAGAATTTCAATCGCACATGATTGAAGTGGAAGGTATGATTAACAACTGACCACTCACTATTTTAATTGATTCAGGGGCTAGCCATAGTTATGTAGATCCTAGGGTGGTGGAAAGTTTGTGTTTAACAAGAAGCAAACATGAAAAGTCTTGGCTAGTGCAGTTAGCCACATGAACCAAATGGAAGGTCATTGAATTGGTCAAGTTCTGTTCAGTGGACATGACAGGATTGAGCACTAAGGCTGAATTGAATATTATGCCTTTAGGCTCTTACAACTTCTTAATTGGGATGGACTGGTTGGACCAGCACCATGCCCTTTTGGACTGTCGTAACAAGAGGTTTACATACCTGGACGAAGAGGGAAATTAGGTAATAGTCCAAGGAATTCCCAGAGGTGTGGCTGTTATAGAAATCTCAGCCATGCAGCTGAAGAAGTGTTACAGGAAAGGCTGTCAATTATTTGCAGCCCATGTGGGAGAAGCATCCAGAGATGCAGTCTCGAAGCTGAAAGACCATGAGGTACTCAAAGAGTTCAAGGACGTATTTCAGGAGGTACCTGGACTACCTCCGAAGAGGGACATCGATTTTTCTATATATTTGATACCAGGAGCAACTCCAATTTCGAAAGATCCTTATAGAATGAGTACGCTAGAGCTGAAAGAGTTGTAATTGCAGCTCGAAGAGATACTAAGGAAGGGGTACATTCACCCCAGCATGTCACCTTGGGGAGATCTGATCCTATTTGTGAAGAAGAAAGATGGGATGTTGAGACTGTGTATTGATTTATGACAGTTGAATAAGGTAACTGTCAAGAACTAGTATCCTCTGCCAAGGATCGATGATCTTTTTGATCAGTTGAAGGACGCAAAAATATTTTCAAAAATAGATCTCAGATATGGATATCACCAAGTGAGAATAAATGATGAGGACATAAGCAAGACTGCCTTTAGAAAAAGGTACAATCATTATGAGTTCATAGTGGTGCCGTTTGGATTATCAAACGCACCTGCTATTTTCATGTGCTTAATGAATGGTGTATTCAGGGACTATTTAGACAAGTTTTTCATAGTCTTCCTGGATGACATCTTGGTGTATTCCAAGTCAGAGGAAGAGCTTGAAAAACAATTGAGAATGGTTCTGCAAGTGTTGAGAGAACACTAGTTGTATGCCAAGCTGAGCGAATGCTCATTTTATCAAAGGTAGATCCATTACTTGGGACATATTATTTTAGAAGAAGGGATCGTTGTGGATCCTGAAAAGGTTGAGGCCATCTGAGAATGGTCAGTGCCAAGGAATGTGGTAGAAGTTAGATATTTTATGGGTCTGGCAGGATATTACAGAAGGTTTATAGAAGGGTTCTCATAGTTAGCTCACCCTATTACTTCCTTGCAAAGGAATGAGAAGAAGTTTCAGTGGACTGAAGAGTGTGAGAACAGTTTCCAGTGATTGAAGCAGCTGTTAACCAATGCTCCAATCCTGAGGATTGCATATCCAAATATGAATTTCGTGGTGTGCACAGATGCTTGTAAGGAGGGGTTGGGAGGAGTTCTCAACCAAGAGGGATTTGTAATATGTTATGAGTCCAGGAAGCTGAAAGAGCATGAAAGGAATTATGCCACTCATGATTTGGAGCTAGCAACAATCGTCCACGCTATGAGGAAATGGAGACATTAACTCATGGGAAGGATATTCGAATTGAGAACAGACCACAATGGTCTGAAGTATTTATTTGATTAGCCGACTTTAAATTCTAGGCAAACCAGATGGCTGGAGTTTCTGTGTGAATATGAATTTGATATCAATCATATCAAAGAGAAATAAAATAAGGTGGCTGATGCACTCAACAAAAAAGTGCACGAATTACATGCTACAACCATTAGCATGTACAGGACTGAGATTAAGGAAAGAATTTTGGAAGTTGTGAATGCTAATTTGTAGTACAGAGGTCTCGTAGCAAAGCTACAACAGCGTGAGAGACCACAGACCCAAGGAAGTTACACCTTGGGAACTGATGGCTTACTTCTGTATAAAAACATAGTGTATGTACCCAATGTTCGAGAATTGAAGCTGGAAATTCTAAAAGAAATTCATAACGTGGCTTATGCTGGACATCCTGGATATCAAAAGACTGTAGCAGTAGTCAAAAGAAATTACTTTTGGCCAGGTTTGAAGAAAGAAATCACTGAATACATCGCCAGATGTATGGAGTGCCAAAAAGTTAAGGCTGATCATAGGCACCCAACAGGGTTGCTGCAACCTTTACCCATTCCCGAGTGGAAATGGGAAGTGGTGACAATGGATTTTATCACAGGATTTCCCAGAACAAGCAAGAAACATGATTCAATCATGGTGGAGGTGGACAATATTACAAAAGCTACCCATTTTATTCCATTGAAAACCACTCAGAAGGAAACAGATGTTGTTGATATCTTCTTAAAAGAAGTGGCACGCTTGCACGAAATTCCTAAGACAATTGTGTCTGATAGGGACCCAAAATTCACCTTGAATTTCTGGAAAGGACTGTTTAATGGATTTAGAACGAATCTGAACTTTAGTACAATGTATCATCCTGAGTTTGTTGGTCAGACAGAAAGGGTGAATAGAGTAATAGAAGACATACTGAGAATGTATGTGATGGATAAACCATCAAGGTGGGAAGACTACCTGCATTTGGTAGAATTCGCCTACAATAATGGGTATCATTAATCGTTGAAGATGAGCCCATTTGAAACACTTTATGGAAGAAAGTGAAACACTCCAGTGAGCTGGGATAATCCAGCTGACAGAGCAGTAGTTGGGCCTAAGCTACTCAAAGAGATGGAAGACCAAATGATAAGAATTAAACAGAATCTAAAAGCTACCCAGGGCAGGCAGAAACGTTATGCTGATAGTAACAAAACCCACAAAGAATTCAAAGTGGGTGACCACATTTTCCTGAAAGTGAAAACTAATAGGAGTTCATTGAAGTTGGGAAGTTGCGCCAAGTTGGCAGTAAGATTTTGTGGGCCATTTGAAATACTGGAAAGGATTAGGCCAATTGCATACATGCTTGCTTACATCTATGACTGTGCATAATGCGTTTCATGTTTCACCGCTTAAGAAATATATACCTGATGCTAATCATGTCATCAATTGGAATCTAATTCAGGTGGAACCAAAAGGTGTCCTTCAAGTGCATCCTGTGCACATATTGCACAGGAAAAGAAAACAGCTCTGGATTCGAGCTATAGAGATTGTAAAGGTCCAGTGGACCTGGTATGGTCCTAAGGATGCGACATGGGAGCATGCAGATGCTATGCGGGCATAGTACCCACATCTTTTAAGATTTTTTGAAAAAATTGCAAAGACAGTGTAAGGTTTCACTGAGGACAGTGCATAAATAAGGGGAGGGGGATTGTAGTGTCCCCAAGATCAAGCTCTTTCTAAGTCTGATGTATGAAATGAATTGTAAATATGTGTTATAGGCTGGTGAGCCAAGTTTGTATAAGCCGATGGGATTATGTGATTGTTATGCCAGAGAGCCTAAGGGTTAGAGGCCAAGGGCCTGATTTTGTACCTGTATGTATGCAACACATTAATAAAATATAAACACCGCCGTGTGCATACCGACCACGATAAATGAGTGATGGGGGACTGAGATTCCATAGAGTGGGATAGGAATTAGGGGCTGGAAGGTGGGAAAAGGGGCTAAGTGTTGAGCCTAGGGGCTTAAGACTTGGGAATAATATTTTATTATTATTCCAAAGAACATGTGCATTTTATGTTTTTTTATCCTAAGTTCCTGGCAAAGGGAAAAACGTGCAAAGGGGATGCATGATGATGGAACACATGTAGTTCCAAGGGTGACAAGTGTCAACCCTGGTGCATGCGAATAAAATGGCCAAGATGAGCCGTGAGAGGGGTTCCTCCTCCATTCGACCTTGGACTGCCTGAGATGAACTGGTCTGACCTCTGCAGAGAAACCCTCGTGCATCTTTTGAACCAAAAGGTGTGTATCTGTGTTCGTTATAGGATAACCGGTACACCCTTTGTCTAAATAGTTCGAACATGTGTTGACCCTTGCATGGATTGTTTTTCATGTGTCCCCAGGAACTAGAGCATGAGTCTATCCTGTGTTGCTGGATTGAGAAATAAGAAGTGACCTTCCATTGTTGAACTTGTTGGAAAGATTGTGTCTGTTTTTCCCGTGGGTTGTTGCGGCCACACAGTGATGGATTGCATGTGGCTTGTTGGCTAGTTGTGCAGCACTCTATCCCGGTGAGAGAGGTGATTGAGGTTGGAAGAACAGGTGTCTTGGCCTATGAGAAACTCTCTCCAGGTGAGAGAGTGCACAGAGGAAGGAGAGAACTCCTGGAAGGAACCCTGTAGCTACCACAAATCTATGAGACTTTCAGTCTGGTCTGTTGTTGTAACCCAAGGCAAGGGAGGTTAGCAACCGAAGGAATGTATAGGTGACAGAGAAGGTGTATACTCCTGGGGTGGAAAAAGCATGTGGGGAAGGAGAGTCTGTGGGCAGTGAGCATGAGTGGTTCCTGGGAGAGAATTCCTTCCTTGTGACTGTGTGTTTTCCTTGTAACTTCAGCCTAGCCTAGGATTCCCTTCCTTGGGGGTGGAGCTTAGTCCCAACTCGGGGGTGACCCACTGCTGAGATGAAAAGTAGTGTGGTCTAAGGCTAGGAGGTTCGTGGAAGGCCTGCAGTTGGTTGGTGGAACTACCATTGTTTCAAAGATAAGTACAAGATGATGCTTTAATTATGTTTCTGTATCTCTATGTATTATAATTATCATGTATTCTCCTGTGCATTTGGATTAATGTTATTTCCATGGATTATTTATGTTAGTAATAATTCTTATGCTTACTGTGAGCTTAAATGTGTTTCATTTCTTAAATGCATGTTGTTTTATAACCTAAGAGTGAGTGTTATATTCCAGAAAGTATGGTAATAGAAAGGTTGTTACAATTTCGTATTAGAGCGATTAAGCCTTGGTAATAGAAAAAGTAGCTTTACAACTCGTCAGCTCAGCAGTGGGTCACCCTTGAGCTGGGACTAAGCTCCAGCCCCAAGGCAGGGAATCCTATTCTAGGCTGAGGTTACAGGGAAAACACATAGTCACAAGGAAGGAATTCTATCCCAGGAACCACTCATGCACACTACCCACAGACTCTCCTTCCCCACATGCCTGTTCCACCCCAGGAGTATACACATTCTCTATCACCTAGACAGTCCTTCGGCTACTAACCTCCCTTGCCTTGGGTTACAGCAACAGACCGAACCAGAAGTCTCCGAGCTCTATGGCAGCTACATGGTTCCTTCCAGGAGTTCTCTCCTACCTCTGCGCACTCTCTCACCTGGAGAGAGTCACTCACAGGCCAAGCCACCTTTTCTTCCAACCTCAATCACCTCTCTCACCAGGAGAGAGTGTTGCACAACTGGCCAACAAGCCACACACATTCCAACACTATGTGGCTGCAACAACCCACGGGAAAAATAGACATGGTCTTTCCAACAGGTTCAACGATGGCAGGTCACTTCTTATTTCTCAATCCGACAACACAAGATAGACTCATGCTCTGGTTCTTGGGGACGCATGACAAACAATCCACGTAGGGGTCAACACAGGTTTGAATTGTTCAGACAGAGGATGTACCGATTATCCTAGAATGAACACAGATACACACCTTTTGGTTCATAATATGCACGAGGGTTTCTATGCAGAGGTCAGACCAGTTCACCTCAGGCAGTCCAGGGTCAAATGGAGGAGGAACCCCTCTCATGGCTCATCTTGGCCATTTTATTCACATGCACCAGGGTTGACACTTGTCACCCTTGGAACTGCATGTGTTCCATCAGCATGCATCCCCTTTACATGTTTTTCCCTTTGCCAGGAACTTAGGATAAAAAAACATAAAATGCACATGTTCTTCGGAATAATAATAAAATATTATTCCTAAGGCTTAAGCCCATAGGCTCAACACTTAGCCCCTTTTTCCACCTTCCAGCCCCTAATTCCTTGCCCACTCTATGTAAGCTCAGTCCCCCATCACTCATTCATCGTGGTCGGTCTGCACGCGGTGGTGTTTATATTTTATTAATGTGCTGCATACATACAAGTACAGAATCAGGCCCTTGGCCTCCAACCCTTAGGTTCTCTGGCCTAACAATCACATAAGCCCATCGACTTATACAAACTTG
>ML777329.1:1358091-1393118 GCA_009831015.1 Picea engelmannii | reverse complement strand
TGCCCACACTTGTCGTATGTCCATTCGATTTGAACAATGGTTAGCCCCAGCCTTTTATGCGTGGTCACATGGACCATATGCCCAACGACTTGGCAGTTAGGGGGCTAGGTTCCCTAACCGTCCTACAGTTGCGCACATGTTGCAGTTGTGTGCCCGGTGCTAGGTTTAAGCACAAAAAAATGCGTGGAGGCTAGGTTGGACACACAAAGGTGCATTTTGGCGATCCAGAGACAACAAGTTTGAAGGGGAACTTCCAGGAAGCCTATCTTCTTCAATTTTTGGCCAAGTCAGGTGCCGAAAAAGCCCAGCTAGGGGTTTTTGGACATTTTGAAGCCATTGGAGCCATATATTTGGAATTTTGAGCATTGTAAAACACATATTTTATAACTTTGAGAAAATATTATAAAAGATCCATTGGAAGATTGACCAGGAGATGTAGCCCAAGAGAGGGGTGAACTCCTTTATCATTTGTTGTGTTATGTGTTTACTATTCACTGTATTTTGCTGGTTATTATTACATCTTGAATGTATACTTTCTATAAAATTTGTGTTTGCAAATTGATCCTTTTGCATAAGAACACTTAAATAAAAAATTGCAAATTTCAAAAATACAAGCCTTTATCATTTTCAGATCAACTCGTCAACTTGATCCAACGGTCAACTCCCTTCCTACGATCTACGGTGTAGATCGTTTTGGTATTTCAGGTTTTGGGTTTCAGAGGTGTTCCCTTCCCTCACTTCCCATCTCCCGACTTTGTGAAATCCGAAAGGTTTTTGCGACTAACTCGAGCGTGACTCCACCAGATCTAATGGTCGAGCCTTCCTCCCAGATCTACAATGTAGATCTGCTTGGGTTTTTGGGAGTTCGCATATCACGATTCCCACGCTCTTGTGCAACTCCAAAGGGTTTTTAAATCCTGCGCACACTTTCCAGATCCGACAGTCACGAGGGTTCGCCTTCCCTCCCGAACAGATCCTGAGGCTCCAACACTTCTGGTGTGGATTCCTCTCTCCCTGTGGCCATATACCACACCAGCTGCGATTTCACAACACCACTATACCTCCTGAGCTTATAGGCATGGTCAAGTAACTCCTTAACACTCTGGACCATACCAGGGTCCAAAATTGGTCCTCCAGACACAATTTCTCCTCTCACCCTTGGTCCAAAGACCACTCAACTGGCCCATCTAGGCTCAGTGTCGAAACCTTAGCTCTGATACTAAATTGTAGCACCACTTTTTACATAACTCATACAGGCATTATATAATCCACATGCATTTAAGCAATGAAACACATTTAAGCTCAGAGTAAGCATAAGAATTGTTACTAACATAAATAATCCAAATGCATAGTAGAATACATGATAATTATAATACACAGAGATACAAAAACATAATTAAAGCATCATCTGGTACTTATCTTTGAAAAAGTGGTAGTTCCACCAACCAAGTGCAGGCCTTCCATGAACCTCCCAGCCTTAGACCACACTGCTCATCATCTCAGCAGTGGGTCACCCCCGAGTTGGGACTAAGATCCACCCCCAAGGCTTGGAATCCTAGGCTAGGCTAAGGTTACAGGGAAAACACACAGTCACAAGGAAGGAATTCTCTTCCAGGAGCCACTCATGCTCACTGCCCACAGACTCTCCTTCCCCACATGCCTGTTCCACCCCAGGAGTATACACCTTCTCTGTCACCTAGACAGTCCTTCGGTTTCTAACCTCCCTTGCCTTGGGTTACAACAACAGACTGGATTGGAAGTCTCGGAGCTCTGTGGCAGCTACAGGGTTCCTTCCAGGAGTTCTCTCCTTCCTCTGTGCACTCTCTCACCTAGAGAGAGTCGCTCACAGGCCAAGCCACCTGTTCTTCCAACCTCAATCACCTCTCTCACCGGGAGAGAGTGTTGCACAACTAGCCAACAAGCCACACGTAGTCCAGCACTGCGTGGCCGCAACAACCCATGGGAAAAAAAAACATGGTCTTTCCAACAGGCTCAACAATGGCAAGTCACTTCTTATTTCTCAATCCAGTAACACATGATAGACTCATGCTCTAGTTCTCGGGGACGCGTGACAAACAATCCACGCAGGGGTTAACATAGGTTTGAATTGTTCAGACAGAGGATGCACCAGTTATCCTAGAACGAACACAGATACATGGCTTTTGGTTCAGAAGATGCACGAGGGTTTCTCTGCAGAGGTCAGACCAGTTCACCTAAGGCAGTCCAAGGTCAAATGGAGGAGGAACCCCTCTCATGGCTCATCTTGGTCGTTTTATTCACATGCACCAAGGTTGACACTTGTCACCCTTGGAACTGCATTTGTTCCATCAGCATGCATCCCCTTTGCAAGTTTTTCCATTTGCCAGGAACTTAGGATAAAAAAACATAAAATGCACATGTTCTTTGGAATAATAATAAAATATTATTCCCAAGGCTTAAGCCCCTAGGCTCAACAATTAGCCCCTTTTTCCACCTTCTAGCCCCTAATTCCTTTCCCACTCTGTGGAAGCTCAATCCCCCATCACTCATTCATCGTGGTCAGTCTGCACGTAGCGATGTTTATATTTTATTAATGTGCTGCATCCATTCAGGTACAAAATTAGGCCCTTGGCTTCCAACCGTTAGGCTCTCTAGCCTAACAATCACATAAGCCCACTGACTTATACAAACTTGGCTCACCAGCCAATAACACATATTTACAATTCATTTCATACATTAGACTTACAAGGGGCTCAATATTGGGGACACTACACAGGGAAACATTTGCATGGGGGAAGGAACAACAATGAGCATTTGATGATCTAAAGAATCACTTGTGCTCAACTCCACTAGTGTCCTTTCTTGATCTACAACAACTATTATAGATTGAGGCTGAAGCATCTAACTATGGTGTAGTTGCAATTCTCACTCAACACGGTCATCTGATGGCATACCATAGTGAGACACTCTCATATACTGTCTGAAAATACCCCACCTATGACAAGGAAATGTATTCCATTGTACAAGACTTTTGTCAATAGAAACATTACATTATGGGAAAGGATACAATCATCCACATTGATCACAAGCCTCTACCGTTCATACAAACACATGGGAAGTTGCAGAACTACCTCCATCAGAAGTGGTCCACCTACCTACAATAGTTCCATCTCAACATCAAGTATAAGACAAGGGGCACAAATCGTGTCGCTGACTACATCAATCGACCTCCCGTGGCTGCAATCCCTACTGTGCTCTATTCTTGTGGAAATGAGGCATCTTAGTGGCCCCAACTTTATCAACAATATCAGGACTTTTCCACCACCTATCATCTCTTGGGTATAGGCGTGAATGCCACCAATTTTCACATTCAGGATGAGATTTTATGCCATCTAGGATACCTCTTTGTTCCTTCCAGAGAGCATGCAAAGATGATTTGGGAATCCCACTACAATCGGATGGGATGAAATTTTGGCGTGGAGAAAATTGTGGTCATTCTACATAAACATTTTTATTGGCCAAAACTTCTACAGGACATCAACAAGTATATTAGATCTTGCATTGCCTATGCCATTTCTAAGCTAGCCATCAAGGAGCAAGGCCTATACACCCCTCTTCCTACTCCTGAGAAGCCTTGGGAATCCATATCGATGGATTACATGTGTGGCCTTTAATCCACCAAGAAAGGAAATAATTGTGTATTTGTGGTTGTTGATCAGTTTTCAAATATGGCCATCCTCACAGCCTCTAAGAAGAACATCACAGTAGTAGATAATTTCATGCTCATCTTCGAATGATTGTGGGTTCATTTTGGGATACCATAGGCCATCATATCTGACCGGGACAATAGGTTCCTTAGCACATTTTGGTCGAGTCTATGGTAACTATTGGACACCAAGATCACTAAATCCAATGCTTTCCACCCCAAAACAGATGGCCAAACAAAGGGCATCAATCAGATGATTGTGCACATCCTGCACATTCACAACTCTAAATATACACGTACATGGGATGAGAGTCTCTTATATGTTTAACACAATTACAATAGGGCTCTCCATAGGTCCACCGACCATAGCCCATTTCAGCTGGGGCTGGGATTCCAACCCTTGGGTCCCATTGATGTTTCACTACCTCTTGCAACCACACAAACAAACTCTTCCCATGTTCAGTCTGAGACCGACAAAGCCACCATATTCATTGAGTGGATTCAACACATCCCCCAACAGGTCCATGAGATTTTGCAGAAAACTATTGCTAAGTACAAGAAACACTGTGATCAACATAGGGTATTGCATCGGTTTCAGGTTGGAGACAAGGTTTGGTTACGTTTCCAGAAATAATGCCTTACAAGGCCCCATAGGAAGTTACACCTACTTCACTATGGGCCTTACACTATCACCAAGGCTGTGAGTAGTAATTGTTTTGAGCTCAACACTCACCTCTTCCTTGTCTTGCACCCATTGTTCAATGTGGACCTCCTTTGGCCATATTTCCCACCATTACTGGACACCTCAGAGATCGCAAAACAAATGAAACCAAAAGATCTCAACCCTCACTACATGGAACATGCATCCACTGATCATATAGCGAACACACAGGTCAAGGGAACTTGCCAACAAAGGATCCACCTTTATTGGGCTGTCAAGGTAGGGAAACTCCTACACCAAGGCAAGTGACTCACTCAGGGCCAAATTCAATAGAAGTTTCCTAACCTGATGAAGGAACTCAACACAATGGATACCATATCCTCATAAGGGGGGATGAGTGATCTAGGTTGATATTGGTGTCCACCCTCCTATTCCAATTGGCTCCACTTGACAATTTTTAGTTCAACACGTTCTTATGTACTTATTTGTAATTGTGGTTTCAACACTTCTGAGGCTGTCTGAAGCCCTACAGATATTCCATGAGGAGACTGGTGGCCTCCAACCTAATCCAACTGTCTTATTTTGGATGTTTTCATGTCAACACTTCTTTCTATACTTCCAGGGCCATTTTGGGGCCCTAAACAATGTTTCTTTTGGCTTTCCACAATCAAACTATAGATAGAGTTATATTTTGATGGTGTAATGTGTAGTTATCGAAAATAACTTTCTAATGGGATATCATGTGACTAAAACGGAGGTCACATGCAAAAGTTATGACCCCGGGAAGTTGAGGTATCAACTTACCCATAGGGGCCCACATGAATTTTGGCATTTCACCTCCTAGGGTTAAGTTTTTGGATGTCTAGGGTTTTGGAATTCATGAGAAATATTAAAAAGGCATATGGAGCCTCATTGTAATCATTATGTTCAGATGGATGTGCGTAGCAGCCACATCTCTTCTCAGAGATAGATACCACCATTCGAGAAACTTGTTTCAGTTCTGTAGTTTTACAATTTTATCCTATTTCATTTATTCAGTAGAATATATTTTTCATTGGATATCTTTGTTGTTAGCCATATCCCTATGTTTATTATATTCAGTCTATTAATCAATTCGTTGCGCTCCTAAATCCAGATAAAAAACCCTTCAAAAAATCATGTTTTTGAAGTCGGTCGCCCCCTGCTTGTGTACACAGAGTGACTAGGATAATTTGGTCACCCTCAGAGAGTGGACAGGTCATGACCAAGGCCCCACACTTGATAAATTTAGTTTTCTTCGACCATTCTCCCTGAGGGTCTGGAAAAGAAGCGACCAAGATGATTTTAGTTCTAGGTTTTGTCTGTTTTGATGGAGGAAAAACTATTTTGGTCGAGATCTAATCCAGAAAGGAGAAATTCAACTTATCCAGGAGATTCATGGTGTTTGGAAACAATACAATGCTTGCATGAGGTCCAGTTTTAACTAGTAAAAATTATGATGTTTGGTCTATTAAAATGAAAAAAATTCTCTGGTTTGAAGATTTTTGGGAAGCAATAGTTAATGGGTTCAAGGAACCATATCCAACGGATCTACAAGTAATGGTTAACATGCAAAGAAATGTGATCAGAGAACTTAGGAATAAGGACAACAAATCCCTATGGCTCATTCAACAAGGGTTAGAGGAATGCATTTTCCCCAAATTCGCAGCAGTATATCATGCCAAACATGCATGGGATATTCTCGAAATCGCCTATCAGGGCACAAACAAAGTAAAAAATGAAAAGTTGCAAACACTCAGGAAGAATTTTGAGACTCTACAGATGAAGGATTCTAATTCTTTGGATCATTTTATGACCCACATCACGAGCATCACGAATTAGCTGCACACACATGGAGAAGACACTCAAGAGAATAAAGTCGCTGAGAAGGTACTTCGTAGCCTTCCTGATAAGTTTAATATGGTCATAGCTTCCATAGAAGAGTCGAAAGACCTGTCAACACTCATATTTGAAGAACTCATGGGATCTCTGTTAACTGATGAAAATAGGTTCAGTCGAAATACTTAATCTTTGCAGAATGCATTTTAGTCTCGGGCCTCTAAAAGAAAAGGCAGAGGTTGAGGGAATAGGAGTAGAGGTTGACTAGGCAGAGGACTCTCTCAAATAGGAGAGTGGTCAATTTCAAAATGTTCAGAACAAAGTGAACAGTCAGAATAGAGGCACTCTCAAAACCAAAGGGGAAGAGGAAGAAATTTTAATCAGTCAAGATAGATTGACAAATCAAGGATCTAGTGCTATTATGGAAAGAAATTTGGTCACTATGAAATTAAATGAAGAAATAAGCAAGCATATATGAATGGGGGTAGGGAAAATGTTACCAACACTAAAGAAGCAACATCTAAATCAATTTTCTTCTCACGTCAAGTCACAGAAGAAGAAATCAACATTCATGATCTCTGGTTGTTGGACAATGGTTGAAGCAATCATATGACAGGTAACAAACATTTGTTTACTAATTTACATAGCTCTGTCACATCTCTAATTAAATTGGGAGATAATTGTCACAATAAAGTTTTGGGCAATGGTGTAATTTCTATATTTACCAACAAGATGAAAAGAAATATATTCATGATGTTTATTATGTGCCTGGTCTTAGACATAATCTAATGAGTGTAGGCCAGATGATTGAACATTCTTATAGAATCATTTTTGAAGGTTCCAAGTGTACAATCTTGGAAAAACCACCCAGTAAGAAAATCATATCTACAATACAAATGACCAAAAATAGAATGTTTTCTTCGATATTGAGAAATATAAATTTGCCACAGTCATACTCCCAAAATGTGTCAAGCTCAGATGAGACTTGGTTGTGGAAAATTAGATATGGTCATTTACCATTTAGTAGTCTCAGTCTTTTACAAAATAAATATATGGTCAAAGGTTTTCCCATTATAAATGAACATAAAATCTCTTGTGAGTGTTGTATTTTATCCAAACACCAAAGGGATAGTTTTCCTAATGCTTCCTACAAAGAAAAAGAACATCTCGAGCTAGTGCATAAAAAACTTTGTGGTCCAATGCAAACTCAGTCAATAGAAGGAAACTTTTATTTTCTAACATTCAATGATGATTTTAGCAGGAAACCTTGGGTTTATTTTCTCAAGCACAAATCAGAGACATTTGAAAAATTTAGAGAATTTAAATCTTTGACAGAGAAACAAAGTGGAAAATACATCAAAGTACTCAAATTAGATCAAGGAGGTGAGTATGACTCCAAATAATTTACAAAATATTGTAGAAAACATGGGATCAATATACAACTTACCACAAGATACACTCCACAACATGATGGAGTAGCTGAAAGGAAGAATCATACAATAATGAATATGGACAGAAGTATGTTGAAGGCCAAGAATTTGTCAAATGAATACTGGAGTGAAGCAGTGGCATGCTCAGTGTGTTGAGGAAAATTTATAAAGAACCTTACTCAATCATTTTAAGATATTTCTAAGCTAAGGAAAGATAGTTGGGAATGTTACCCAGGGTTTATAGCCTTTAATTCAAAACAATCTCTTAATCCACAGGTAACATGTACTAGGGACTAAGGTTGATTTTACATGTTATATGTAACTGTGGAAAAGAAAAAAAGAAGAGATATACATAGGTGTGTGTAGGAAAAGAGATGAGAATAAAAGTAAAATCTAAACAATATCATTAAGATACACATGTGAAGCTGAAATCAGAAATATGATTTTTATATTAATTTCATTTTGAGATACAAAGAAAAATTCTCTTTACAAACCCCTGCGAGGGTGGGACCAAAGCTAGATTTAGAAGTCTCCTATGGACACCATACAAAAATACTATGAAAACAAAAGAAACTAAAGATAAATATCTGGATCATCTTTCCATTAAAGTGTTTTCACTTGACTCTGCAAAATATCCTTTATCAGTTATGAAATCTAATCCATAAACAGACAAGAGCACACAACTTGCCAAGAAATATCATAACCTTCAGAAACAAGTTGTTGAAAGATATGATTCAATTTTGAATCATGCTTCCTTCAATAAGACCTTGTTTTCATCAATATGGTTCAACTTTCCAGTAAACTCAGAATGAATGAAGAAAAAAAAATATCTCACAAGTATAGAGCAGACCTTATATCAAAATTTCCCCTTCTATTCTTTTCTCCTTTGTCTCTTCAATTGATTGATCTTTTATTCTTTCTCGATAAGTCATGGTAGTTCAACTACTTTTCTTTTGTTAAGCTTGATTATCTTAACTAATTAGTTGATACAAATAAATAATAATATATATAGATAAGGGTCTATTTAAATAATAACTAAATAGGTGGGACCCCTTGTCACTCCAATTTTCATTTCTTTAATAATCATCAAACATGAAGTATAATACCCCAAATATTTAATTCAAACATCCTCCTTGTAACTGTCATCCTCATATTAATAGTCAAATATTTTAATATCAAAAAATAAAACACGACTATATCCAAAAACAACATTATATCCATGATGTCCAAAAACTCTGTCTAAATGTGTATTTGTTGTCCAAAAATTATGTCATATCAAATAAAAAAACTGTCCTCAAAAGAAAATAGAATTAACAACATTAAAAACCATATTTTCTATGAGAGGCAGTTTTCCTCTTTTCACTATTGCTCTCTTTTGATCTTCATGGTGTTTTTCCTTATGTAGCAACTTTAGGATGATCAAAACCTTGAGGATCGATTTCTCTGATGAAATGGGAGAAATTATCCTTGAGGTGGAAATGGGAGGACACTGATTCAAAGGAATTTTTTTAAGAGTTAGGGCAATTGACCACTTTTTTCCCTTTATCAATCTCTGGTTCGAGCATAGTGGTTTTAAGCATTTTTCTTTCATGTGCAGATTGGGTAGGTGAATCAATGCAATCATCTTGTGAATTTGTATTAAATGGCAGTGGAGGAGGGGGAAATGACAACAATACTGTAGGCCACCCATTATGATGTACAACAGGTTGGTGGATGATCTCTTGCTAGCCATCATTGGTAGGTGGTTGTGGATGCATAGAAACATGAGAGGGAACATGGATACCAGAGAAATTTTGGTGTGGCTGGAAAGGAGGCCTTTCATGCCTAGGTTGTAGAATTCCTTGGCTCAACATCAAAATGTATTGAGAATCATGGCATTCTATGGCCTCTTTGCCAATTATTTCCTCTACCTCTATTTACACCTGTTCCATTGTTGCTCCTGCTAAAGAAACTCATCCCCAAGCAATATTTCAATCAGAATATGAAAATTTTTAACAATCCATTCACTAATACTCTACCTAAATAAAATCAATATGTTGGCTCTATAATTCGCAAACAGAAGCATATGTAATCCATCTATTAACACAATTTCTCCAAATCCAATTTAGTAATTAAATGCAGTTGAACATGGAATGATAGGGTCATTGGGAATATGAGGGGATTTATAATGAATGAAAAATGGTCGCATGGATGGGAATCAACAATGAATAATGTTCAAGCAACGTGGAGTCCTTTTCTTCCAAAACAATATCTCCATGTCAAATTTCCAATCCAGAATTATTATCCAATCCATATTCATTATTGTCTAGTTCTTCCTTTCAACTACTCCATAGTAGAATGGAGTAGCTGAAAGGAAGAATTAAACAATAATGAATATGGCCAGAAGTATTTTGAAGGCCGAGAATTTGTCAAATGAATACTAGAGTGAAGCAGTGGCATGATCAGTGTGTCGAGGAAATGGTATGAAGAACCTTACTCAAGCATTTTCAGATCATTCTAGTATAAGGAAAGATAGTTGGGAATGTTACTCGGGGTTTATAGCCTTTAATTCAAAACAATCCCTTACTCCACAGGTAATATATATTATGGACTAGGGTTGATTTTATATGTTATATGTAATTGTGAAAAAGAAAAGAAGAAGAGTTATACATAGGTGAAGACCGGAAAATAGATGAGAATAAAAGTAAAATATGAACAATATCATTAAGATACGCATGTGAAACTAAAATCAGAAATCTAATTTTTACATTAATTTCAGTATGAGATACAAAGAAAATTTCTCTTTACAAACCCCTGCAAGGGTGAGACCAAATTCAGATTTAGAAGTCTCTGATGGACGCCATACAAAACGACTCTGAAAACAAAAGAAACTAAAGCTAAAGATTTGGATCAGCTTGCCATAAAAGTGTTGTCATTTATAATTTATGAAATCTAATCCATAAACAAACAAGAACACACAAATTTCCAAGAAAAATAACAACCTTTAGAAACACACTGCTGAAAGATATGATTCAGTTTTGAATCCTGCTTCCTTCAATAAGACCCTGTTGTCATCAAGATGGTTTAGATTTCTAGTAAACTCAGAATGAATGAAAGAAAAAATCTCACAGCTATAGAGCAGACCTTATATCAGAGGTTCCCCTTTGGTTCTTTCCTCCTTTGTCTCTTCAATTGATTGAGCTTTTATTCTTTCTCAATAAGCTATGGTAGCTCAATTACTTTTCTTTTGTTAAGCTTAATTATCTTAACTAATAGTTGAGACAAATAAATATATAAGGTATAAGGGTCTCTTTAAATAATAACTAAATAGGTGGGACCCCTTGTCACTCCAATTTTCATTTCTTTAATGATCATCAAAACATGAAGTATAATACCCCAAAGATTTAATTCAAACATCCACCTTGTAAATCTAATCCTCATATTAATAGTCAAATATTTTAATACAAAAAAATAAAACACAACTATATTGAAAAATAACATTATATCCATGTTGTCCAAAAACTTTGTCTAAATGTGTATTTGTTGTCCAAAATTCTGTCATATCAAATAAAAAAAACCGTCCTCAAAAGAAAATAGCATTAACAACATTAAAAACCATATTTTCTATGAGAGGCAGTTTGTCTCTTTTCACTACTGCTCTCTTTTGATCTTCCTATTGTTTTTTCTTTTGTAGCATCTTTAGGAAACTGGTTCAAAGTAATTTTCTGAAGAGTTAGGAGAATTGACCACTTTTTTCCCTTTATCAATCTCTAGTTTGGACATAGTGGTTTTAAGCCATTTTCTTGCATGTGAAGACAGTGTCAGTGAAGCAATGCAATCAACTTGTGCATTTGGATTAAATGGTGGTGGAGGAGGGGGAAATGACAACGATACTATAAGCCACCCATTATGATGTGTAGTAGGTTGATGGACTATCTCTTTCCAGCCATCATTGGCAAGTGGTTATGGTTGCATAGAAACATGAGGGGGAACACGGATACTAGAGAAATTTTGGTGTCACTGGAAATGAGGCCTTTCAAACCTAGGTTGTAGAATTCCTTGGCCAACTAGATTGAAAAACCCATCTTGGAAAAGATGATTTAGTTCTTGTGGATCAACATCAAAATGTATTGAGAATCATGTCCTTCTATGGCCTCTTTTCCAATTTTTTCCTCTACCTTAGTTTACACCTCTGTCATTGCTTCCCTTGCTAAAGAAAATCATCCCGAAGCAATATTTCAATCAGAATATCAAAACTTTTAACAATCCATTCACTAATACTCTACCTAAGTAAAATAAAGATGTTGGCTCTATCATACACAAACATAAGTATATGCAATCCATCCATTAACACAATTTCGCCAAATCCAATTTAGTAATTAACTTCAATTGAACAGGGAATTACAGGGTCATTGTGAATATGAGGGGATTTATAATGAATGAAAATGGTAGCATGGATGGGAATCAACAATGAATATTGTTCAAGCAACGCATAGTCCTTTTCTTCCAAAACAATATCTCCATGTGACAATTTCCAATCCAAAATTATTATCCAATCCTTTTGAAACTTTTTTCTTTAAAAATTATATTCAAGATAACAAAACAGGGGGTGGATAAATGTTATCAGGAAGGTGGTGGGTGTATAATGAACAAAAAATGGAACAATGAATGGGGAAAAAAATGATTAATGTTCTTTTACAAGAAATAACATTTAAAATCAACCTTGCCAATAAATATAAAATCATTTAAATATCCATTGTTTGTTATCCAAATATTTCACCAAATTTGTTTGTGTGATAACACTCCTTTAAAACTTCACATACAAGATCTACAACAATCATTTTAAAACATGCAATATAAAACTCAAGTGGAAATAAAATAATTATATAAAATAAGCAAATTATGTTTCTCCCTTTAAATTATCATAATTTTATGTAGGAGATTGTTTATAAAACAATTTAGCTATCATAATTATACAAAGTGTCTCAGGCATCATGAGAGGAAGAGAAACATAGAGATATCCTCTCTTTGTTACATAATATTCATATCACAACTTTCAATAATAGTTGCAAACAAGCTGGGATTGAAAACCCCCAACGACTCTAGTGGGAATTTCTTCCATAGAAATTATTTTAAACTCAAAAATCATTCAAACGACCTCGTAGACCCAAAGAAAAAAAACCATAAATTTGTGGGCAACCTCAATCTTTTCAACTTTCGGTTGAATATTTGGACAAGACTTTGAAACTAGGTGTATAATATTTGTGTGTCTACATTTTCAGACAAGAAAACAAGGTTTACGACCAAAAAATAGACACAATCCTCAAGGCATGGCCGCAACCACAGCCAAATACTGAATTCCCAGAGTGACTATAATAAAATATGCAGAGCTCCATCACCTTTTTAATATAGTGGAAAGGAAAACACGAAATGACTGTGAGACTTCGAAAGTGTCAATATGCAGTAAGGATAAAACATTATAATCACGAAACCGAATATGTGTCCAATAATTCAACAAAACTTCGAAAATGGATTTTATTTTTTTCATTCACCTATGTATTGGAAGAGGAGAAGAGGCCTATAGAAAGCATATAGGCGTAGGTTTTGAAATATGGGCTATGGGAAAAACAAAACCCAATTATTTTCCTTCAATAGACAAAGGATAAAGCATAAAGACCACCAATAACATCCAAGATGTGGTAAAAGAAATAAGACTTCACATCCTCCAGGGTGAGGGTGCTACGCAATATTCACAAGACCAAACTACATATTTTCTTTTACAAAGGAAACCCTCGGTAATAAATATACCAATTAAGAAAAAATGAACACCTTCACCCACAATTACTTATCAACAACCATATCATAATAATATCACCTTCTCTCCAAGTCCATACAACCACACAATTCAAATAGAACAAAATATCGAACTCTACAACCAATTTGAAACATTTTAATGCCAACAGGAAGAAACCCAATTCAACATCCGATTTATACGGCCAAAATTCCCACAGTAAATCCATTAAAAGCTTCGGAAAACAAACACATTTCGCATGGAAACTACAAGAGCCAACATAATAATTTTATCTAGAGAAGATCTGAACATCATGAAGGGAGAGATATTATCCAACATACCAGTGAGAACAATACCAGAAAGCTTAAGAACACAACTATTTTTTCGACAACGACCAATCACAACCGAGGCCATTCTAACCAGGGTAGAAAAGGAATGCGAGGAGAAGTGAAGGTGGTAGCCTCAAGATAGGGTAAGAATGAAGTGGAGTAAATGCACGTCACTTCCCTTATTTTTCATTTAATTCCATCAACCATAGCCAAAAATAGAGCTCTTCAAATTTCCAAAAATACTTATTCCAAATGCCATCACATATCTAAATGCATATAACATAAAGTGTCAGTTCCAAAAAGTTGAATCGGCCTCTCCATGTCCCATTTAACACTTAGCATCAAAATAATATGTCCTTGAAAGGTCATATCTTGTCACTGAGAGGGGCGGGGTGAATCAGTGACACAATAATTTTATCATTTTTCTTTTATTTATGAAAACAAAATTTTGACACAATATTTTATCGTGGAACCCAATTGGGAAAAACCACAAATGTTTTTCTATTAACTACAAAATTTGTTTTACATGTTACATAGAACATAGATCAGGATGCACCCACACCCTTGTTCACCAGCACCAACTGGTAGGAGGCTACGAACCCCTGTTTAGTTAGCTCCAACTGACAAGGAAGCACCAACTCCCTTTGCAGGCACCAACCTGCCCTTGCACCACCCAACCACCCTTATTTTATGAATCTGGAAAAACTTATGTATCAAGTCTTTACTACATCTCTCTTTGCATCTGTGATTTAATATATCTTCTGATTCACACTGCAGAGACACTTTCTTCTCACCACTCTTTCTCATTTATATATTCTTCAAAATGCCATGAGTGTTATACATTGTGTCCCTTTATTTGGACCATTGCACCTCTTCATTTAACTTACCCATAATCATTGTTTTATCATTTTTATCGTGAAGGATTTTCATAAATTGATCACAGTTATGGATCAATTTCATCCTTTTAACTCAATCCCGAATCTCTGCAATTATTTGCAGAAACCGAGTTCTGCAGAGGTGCTTCCTTAAAACCATTACATGTGACCGAGTGATACAAAACCACAAGCTTATCAACTTGGCGACGTATTATATTCTTCCTTTTTAATCTCTTATTCCATATGACCAACTGCGGTGACCAGATGCTAGGCCAAATGAGCGCTTGAGTGCTTATCAGAATCAATAGTCACGATTCAATCTCCTGCTGAGATGGACAACTGTCGGAACTTTAGAAATTTTTCATTCAAAACTTCGAGATTTCAACTTTTCAAACCTTCGAATCAGATCAGACGGTTTATTTCGCGGAAACAAATCAATGGTCAGATTTGATCTTTACACTCATCCTTTCATTTCTTAATCTTACGGCTAGGATTTAATCAAGAATTGAGATGGATGGCCACCATTTACTCTAGGACTTCGACCATTTCAACTTATGTTATTCTTCCACTGTATTATGATCAATGGTTAAGAATGCACCTGAAGTGATATTCAGATTGGACGACTCTTGTCCATTTCGGGACTTCGACATTCAGGAATTTAGGACTTAGGGCATATGCTGGTGGCGAAAATCCTGAAGTAAAAATCCCAGAGTGACATAAATTGCTTACGTCACTTGATGATGTGGCATGAGCCAAGCGTCTTCCACGTGTCAATTTGATTCTTGATTTGCACGTACCTGAAATATCGATTTCAACTTGATACTTGTATTTATCTGACTATGCCACATGTCCTTTCTTACGTGGTATGTCAACATGGTCTGTCACATGTCCTTGTTGACGTGGTCTACTGACATAGATCTCACAAATGTCCTTGCTGATGTGGTCTACCACATGTCCTCTTGAATCAAACATTTGAGGCTTACTTCAGATGATCCCGGGGGTCAATAATTTATTTTGGCTCTCCGGGCTTCAGGAATTTCAAATCTCAAACTAAATTTTTGAAGTGAGATTTTTCCTTAGTATAACCTCCTCACATGTTTATAACTAAACTGAATGATGTTCGTTTGATCAATATATTATATCAGTGAATCGATTTGTATGCTATGTTTCTTTGCCTTGGTTTAAATCCAACGACCCTCCAACTTTTCTTATCCTATCCTTCCACTTTAGAATGATCTGACGACTGATGGAAATTTTCATAGTTAATATCTAAGATCTTTTACCTCACTTATCCTATCTTCCACTTAATTTTATCCGATGGTTGATGGGTATTCGGATAATCGAATTCTCAGATTTTTCAACTTATCCCTTCCTTCCACTAAAAAGTGATCCAACGGATGATGGATATTCAGATAATCAAATTCTCATATTTTTCAAATTATCCTATCCTTATGCTAAAAAGTGATCCAATAGCTGACGGGTATTCGGATAATTGAATTCTCATATTTTTTAGCTTATCCTGTCCTTCCACTAAAAAGTGATCCAACGGCTTACGGGTATTTGGATAATCGAATTCTCAACCGTTTTTCCCCTCTTAACCTATCCTTCCACTTAAAGTGATCCAACGGTTGTGAAGACACTCAAAGCAGATTAATGATCAAGGATGATTGCAGAACCATAACTTGTCGGTGATTTAACTCGTCACTTGAGCTTTGCAATTTGAAGTTATGCGTTTGTTGGTCAGTCAACCATAGTCGTTGATCTTTGAAGCTATAAGCTCTGATGGTCCTGACTAATTGCGGGATTGGAAATAGAACGATGTTTAATTCTTCATTTACTCTTCGCAATCTATCTTTGTCATAGATTTGGCGATTGTGCATCCAATAGTCACGACTTAATCTGACTTAATATCATCATTTTTTGGATCAACCACAGTCGTTGATATTTGAGTTTATGAGATATGACGATCTAGACTAATTGTGGTATTGTAACCAGTGAGTCGTTTAATTCTTCTTTTGATATCCACAATTCATCCATGTTGTTGATCTGTCGATTGCGCATCAACGATCTTGAATTAATTTGATCGTTGAATAATCCCCCAAGGATTCTTCTGAGATTCATCACGCTATATCTTCTGAGCTTTGATCTTCATTTGCTAACCCTCCTGAGATTTTATCTCTGCATACCAAAGACATCAATTGTTGACATCAATGACAATACATCAATGACACTATGTCCAACAATATCCCCCTTTGTCATTGATGGAAAATCACAAACTTCATACACAATATCCCCCTATGATGTTGCTGCTCTCCTATGAAGTTACTCTCCCCCTTTGAAATCAATGGAAAAGGGTTTCTTCTCCTATGATCTGTCTATCTAAATACTTTTGATCAAAGTCTTGACCATTTGGTAACTCCTCATGTAATCACACTTTTCCTATCATAACTGAATGACTCTTTCTGGCGTTGATTGTTGTCTCCCTGTGAATAGGTTCCAACTGATGCATTAT
This sequence comes from Picea engelmannii, assembly GCA_009831015.1. Classification (NCBI taxonomy): domain Eukaryota; kingdom Viridiplantae; phylum Streptophyta; class Pinopsida; order Pinales; family Pinaceae; genus Picea; species Picea engelmannii. The sequence goes on along the minus strand of ML777329.1, from coordinate 1,375,999 downwards.
TTTCTTGAGAGATTTAGGTTGGAAAAAGGATTACTCCCCATTTTTGCCTGAGATATTCAAATACATCTATGTTTAAGGGTTTTGTAAAAATATCTGCCACATGTTCTTGTGTTGGAACATATTCCAATTTAATGTTCGTATTTTCAACCTGATCTCTTAGATAATGGTATTTTATTGGAATGTGTTTTGATTTTGAGTGTTGAACATGGTTCTTGGAGAGACTTATCGCGCTTGTATTATCACAGTGGATAGTAGTGGGTTATTCAAATAATATTTTGATGTCTTGTAAGGTTTGTTTAATCCATTCCACTTGTGTGCAACATTCTGCTGCTACAATATACTCAGCTCAGTGCTAGACAATGAAATTGAGGATTGTTTCTTTCTTATCCAAGCTACCAGTGATTCTCCCAAAAAGAATGCTCCTCCACTTGTAATTTTTCTGTAATCTACACTACCTACCCAATCAACATCTGAATAGGATTTTAAAGTGAATGAATCCTTGCTAGGGTACCACAAACCAATATCTATCGTTCCTTTCAAATACCTAAAGATTCTTTTTACAGCTTGAACATTGCTCTCCTTTGGTGTTGCTTGGAATCTAGCCACCATCCCAATAAATTGCTTGACATCAGGTCTGGAAGCTGTTACATAGAGAAAACTCCCAATCATTGATCTGTAGTGTTTTGGATCTATAACTTTCGACTCATCATCCTTTCTTAGTTTGCATCCAACTGTCTGTTACACATGAAATTCGCACACCTAGGTACCTCGCCCTAAGTGTTGTAAAGTGTCGTATAAGTGTCGCATAAGTGTCGCATAAGTGTCGCATACACCTTGACACCATGGAATAACCTATGTCACAATCCCTAGTCAATGTGGAGGAGGGATATATTACATGAAGGCCAAAATACCAAGTACACATGAATTATTATTAATATTCATGAAAAAGAAGGTAATTAAGTGTGAGAATCCACCTCACATTTGGTTTCCTATTTTTTAGGGAAGGTGGAGGATCTCATGGATGGTTGAAATATTTCCTCCTTAAAATCCTTGAGAGATATTTCCTCCCCAAAATCCTTAAGAGATATTTTCTCCCTAAATATCTTAAAGATCCCTTTCTTAGTGGATCTAATGAGAGATTCTCTCCATGGTGGTTAAGTCTCCAAATCTTATATAATGAGGGATTTCTATGGAGGAAGGGGAATGGAGATTGAGAGTATACCAAACTTATTATCTCATGAGTGGTATGTCATTTGGAGCATCAAAATTCTGCGTGTGGACTGTTTAAGCAAGGGTTTGGACAAGGGGAACTTGATGAAGCTGCTACACTCACATTTATGGTTGTAAGTTTTCTTCATTGTTGTTCTCATTAATGTAATATGCTTGGCCTGTTTCTTTCAATTCTGTGTTTGATCTCACATGAATTTATCTCTAATAGATAGATCTATTTTAAACTAATCTCAGTAGAGTAGGAAGTTGTTTGTACTTTTGTTTGTCTACAGGTCTTATCGAGGAGTTTAAGATTGGAGCTCAACTCAGACCGTGTAGGGACAAACACCGGTAAAAGGGTACTTCTTTTCTCCTTCCTCCTCACACATTAGTTTATCTAGATATAAAAGGAAGTCAGTGTCCATGATAAGCATCTTCAGTCTTAAGAGTTAAGAGTCTAGCTCTCAAGAGGAGATCTACCTGCCCGTAGGGAGATTTTCCTTCAACACTGTCATAGGTGTAATAACAGGTTTGCAATCCTCTAACTGGAATCTCTTAAGCATATCTTTAACATACTTAGATTGATGGATAAAGACTCCTGTTTTGGACTGGATTATTTTTAATCCAAGAAATAAATTCAGTTCGCCAAGCAAAGACATTTCAAATTCTTGCTACATCATCCTAGCAAAGTCCTTACTCAGTTTTTCATCATCACTATCAAATATAATATCATCAACATATAATTCCACAATAATCATGTTATTACCATAAATTTTACAATAAAGATTGTTGTCTGTTGATCCCCTTTTGAGGCCTTGTTTTTGTAACTAAGAATCTAGCCTTGCATACCATGCTCTAGGTGCTTTTTTTATCCCATAGAGTTCTTTCTTTAGTTTACAGACATAGTCTCATTTATTAGTTAATTGAAACCCTTATGGTTTCTCAATACAAACTTCCTCTTCTAAGTTTCTGTTGAGAAATGATGACTTGACATCCATTTGGTACACTATAAGTTTTCTATACCTGGAGAAAGCTCAGACCATCCTAATTGCCTCTAATTTGGCCACGGGTGCAAATGTTTCTTCATAGTCTACTCCTTCAATTTGAGCATATCCTTTACATACCAATCTATATTTGTTCTTGATTACTTGCCCATTCTCATTCATTTTGTTTTTATACACCCATTTAGTTCCAATGACATTTTTGTTTTTTGGTCTTGGAAGTAGTTCCCAAGTTTGTTTTTTTTCAATTTGGTCCAATTCTTCATTCATATATTTGACCCAATTCTCGTATTTACATGCCTCTTTGATTGATATGGGGTCAATATGTGACAACAATGTTATTTCTATTCGATACAGTAGTTGTCTTCTTGTGTGCACTCCATCATTCATATCTCCAATAATCAGTTCTTCAGGATGATTCTTTTGAGTCATTCTTGAGGGTGTCTTTTTGTCTCTTCTTGGGAATTCCTCTCTAATCTCTTCTTGAATATATTCTTCATATTCACTCATATGCATATCATCATCTTCCCTTTCTTATTTATCCTCTTCTACTTCTTCTGCTTGTCTACCAACTAACTCATCATCATCTTCATCTTCACTCTCAAGTATAGTCTCTTTGTTTTTTATCCTTATTGTTTTAAGATCATCCACCTTGAAATCTGCACTCTCAACAATCTAATGTAATATAATATTGTAGCATCTGTATGTTTTCTTTTTAAAAGCATATCCAATAAAAATACCTTCCTCAGATCTGGCATCAAATTTTCCAAGATTCTCATCAAGTCTTTTTATGTAGCATTTACTTCCAAAGAACTTGAAGTATTTTACCGATGGAGCTCTTCCAAACCATAGTTCATAAGGAGTCTTATCACTATTAACCCTGAGCTGACCTATGTTCAATATGTATATTGTTTTTCTTACATCTTCCCTCCAATATCCATCGGACAATTTTGCTTCATTGAGCATAGTCCTTGCAACCTCCTGAACTGTTCTATTCTTTCTCTCAACAATCTTGTTTTGCTGAGGTGTTCTGGTAGTAGATAATTGTCTTTTTATTCCATGGGTTTCACAGAAGAGATAAAAATATTTTGAGGTGAACTCACCACCATTGTTTGATCTAAGAAATTTGATTTTTATCTCCTTTTCATTTTCAACAAGGGTTTTAAAGGATTTGAATTTGTTAAGTGCTTCTGATTTTTCTTTGAGAAAACATATCCAACCCATTCTAGTAAAATCATCAATGAACAACATAAATTAAGACTCTCCTTGCAAACTCTTGGTTCTTGTAGGTTCGCATAGGTTAGTGTGAACAAGATCTAAAGGTTTTGAGGTTGTGTATTCTTTTGCTTTGAACCTTATTCTAGTTTGCTTCCCTAGTTGACAGTGTCTACACATAATATTTGAGGGCTTTATGATCTTTGACAATTTTCTTACTACACCAAGATTTCTAACTTTTACTAGATTGTCAAATTTAATGTGCCCCAACCTTCTATGCCATAACCAACTTTCATCTACTAGATTTATATGACATTCCTCATTCAATTTTGCATCTAGTATATATACATTTTTGGGAGTTCTAGGAGCAGTACCAACTAATTTTCCTGTTTATTCTCTCCTAATCTCACATTTCTGGGAATCAAATATGCAAAAGTGCCCCTGATCACAGGTTTGGCTAACACTTAATAGACTAGGTTTCAGTTTTTCAACAAACAGTACACTTTTGGCTTTATCTTTTCCCAAACTCACAGTGCCTTTCCCAAGGATGTTACCTGAAGCATTGTCACCAAATGTAACTTTACCCTTTTGTTTCTTTAAGTATAAAAAATTGTCCTTGTTACCTGTCATATGTTTTGAGAATCCACTGTCAACATACCAAAGGTCTTCTTTATCTCGGGCTTTTAAAGCAATAAGAAATTCCTTTTTTGATGTTTTTTCTCTCCAAAGTTTCTTTTTCTCTCTCTTGAACTTCTATTGTTCTGAAACTTCCATTAATCTGCAATTAATGGACTTATGTCCATATTTATGACATTTGAAGCATTCTAGGTCCCCTTCTTGGAGAGGTGTAAAGGAGTTATAGTTTCTGCTTTTAACTCGATTTACTACTTGTTTATCTTTAAGGTTGTAGTTCTTAACCTTTAGATGTTTTCTTCTATATGCTCTACAATTCATAGTTTTGTGTCTGAAATTAGAGCATGCAAAGCAATAACCAAAGAAAATGTGAGGATACCTATTTTGATAAACCTTCTTTGGTATTGTCTTGTTTTCCTTCTTGATGGGTGGAAGTAGTCCTCTGGAGTTCTGGTCATTATTTGTCTTCTCTTTGTTTTCCTTCTTGAATGTACTGAGGAGATCATCTGCATAAGATTTTGAGTTGACTTGGATTTTTTCTTGAGAATAACCTATTCCATTTTTATTACCTAAATCCCTTTGTGTGGTAATAATCTTATCCAATATTTTAGAGCTAGTCTCATATCTTGTTTGAATGCGTTTTGTATCCAGTCTTTTCTTAGGTGAACTATTTATGCCTCCATTCTTTTGCAGGTTATTTATTTTTCTTCAAGAGACTTTTCTAGACTTTCTTCGATCCTATTTACTTCTAGGATTTGGTTTTTCAAGTTGCTCATGATTTTTTCCATCTCCTCTTATTTATGTTCATGTTTTTCCTTTTGTTCAGCTACAAAATTCTTCAGCTGTCTATATCTAGTTTTGTATTTTCTTAATTCATCCAAGGCACTGAGAAGTTCTTCTTCCATATTAACTTCTGCTTCATATTTTGACTCTTTCTCATGTTTAATGTCTTCTATATCATTAGACTCTTCAATACCTAGAAAAAGGACTTCATCATCATCACTGTCACTAGACTATGATGAACTGTTATTTTCTTCTTTTGAGTAAAAGTTATGTTTCCCTTTGTAAAACTTTTTCTTGTAGTTGGGTTTTTCCTTTTTCTTGTACTATTTGATTTTGTTTTCTTCATATTCATGGTCATCCTTGGGATAGGGACACTTGGCTGCAAAATGGCCAACATTGCCAAAGTTAAAACATTTGAAAGGCAACTTGCCTTTGTACTTCCCTGATACTTTCTGAAGCTTTTTAATGAAATTTGCTTCTTCCACATCAGATTCTTCATCATGGTTGGGTTGAATTTTTTGCTTCTGATTCTTTGTTTTCTTGATTACCTTGAAGGCTGCCTCTCCTTGTGAGGGATTCTCATGACCTAATCTTAACTCATAGGCTGTGAGGATTCCATACAATTCATCCATGGTGAGTTTGTCTATATTTTCTCGATATTCAAGAGCGGACACCTTAGGATTGTATAGAATAGGTAGTGTTCTTATAATTTTTTCAACTATCTCATTCCCTGATACTTCTACTCCTAATCCTCTGATTGAATTAATAATATTATCAACTCTTTCGAAGTACTCAAAGATATTTTCCTCATCTTTCATTTTTAGGCCTTCATATTGTACTTTGAGAGTCTGGAGTTTGGCACTCTTAACCTTGGTATCTCCTGCATATATAGTTTCCAATTTATCCCAGAGTTGTTTTTCATTATTACAGTTTAGTACCTTGGTAAGGATTTTCTTACTTAGTCCAACTTGTAGTGTGTTTAAGGATTTTTCATGTTCCCAAATTTTTTTCTTGTCTTCTGCTTCTATGGGCATGGATTTTGGAACATCATATCCCTTTTCAACTAATGTCCATACTTCCATCCCAATGGACATTAGATAGATTTTCATTCTAACACTCTAGAAGACATAGTCTTCACCATTAAATAGGGGGGTTTTTTATGACATCTTCAACTGTTGATCCATTCTGATGTATATTCCTCTTCAAGTGGTTTAAACCTTTTTTGAAGAGAACTTCTCTGATACCAATTGAAGTATCAAATCCTGTCACTAAGAGGGGGGGGGGGTGAATCAGTGACACAATAATTTTATCAATTTTATTTTATTTATGCAAATAGAATTTTGACACAATATTTTATCATGGAACCTAATTGGGAAAAACCACAAACGCTTTTCTATTAACTGCAAAATTTGTTTTTCATGTTACATAGAAGGAAGATATTCTTCCTTTTCGATCAACACCAATAGATCAGGATGCACCCACACCCTTGTTCACCAGCAACAACTGGTAGGAGGCTATGACCCCCTATTTAGTCAGCTACAACTAACCAGGAAGAACCAACTCCCTCTGTAGGCATCAACCTGCCCTTGCACCACCCAACCACCCTTATTTTCTGAATCTGGAAAAACTTTTGTATCAAGTCTTTACTGCATCTCTCTCTGCTTCTGTGATTTAATATATCTTTTGATTCACACAGCATAGACACTTTCTTCTCACCACTCTTTCTCATTTATATATTCTTCAAAACAACGTGAGTGTTATACACTATGTCCCTTTATTTGGACCATTTCACCTCTTCATTTAACTTACCCATAATCATTATTTTAACATTTTTATCATGAAGGCTTTTCAGAAATTGATCACATTTATGGATCAATTTCATCCTTTTAAATCAATCTTGAATCTCTGTAATTATTTGCAGAAACTAAGTTCTACAGAGATGCTTCTTTCAAACCATTACATGTGACCGAGTGATACAAAACCATGGGATTATCATCTTGGTGACACATTATATTCTACCTTTTTAATCTCTTATTCCATATAACCAACTGCGGTGACCAAACACTAGGACAAATGAGCGCTTGAACACTTATCAGAATCAACAGTCATGATTCAATCTCCTGATGAGATGAACAAATGTAAAAACTTTGTCATTTGGAACTTTGGGATTTCAACCTTTCAAACCTTCAACTCAGATCGGATGACTTATTTCGCGGAAACAAATCAATGGTCAGATTTGATCCTTACACTCATCCTTTGATTGCTTAATCTGACGGCTAGGACTTAATCAAGAATTGAGATGGATGACCACCATTTACTCCAGGACTTTGTCTATTTCAACTTACACTATCCTGCCACTGTATTTTTATCAGTGATTAAGAATGCACCCAAAGTGATCTTCAAATCGGACAACTCATGTCCATTTCGGGACTTCAACATTTGGGACTTCAGGACTTAGGGCATCAACTGGTGGTGAAACTCTCGAAGTAAAACTCCTGGAGTGATGTAACTTTCTTACATGACTTGATGATGTGGCATGAGTTGAGTGTCTACCATGTGTCACTCTGATTCTTTATTTTCACGTACCTGAAATTTTGATTTCAACTTGACACTTGTCATTATCTGATTGTGCCATGTGTCCTTGCTTATGTGGTCTGCCACATGTCCTTGCTGACATGGTCTGTTGACATAGATCATCCACACAACCTTCCTGACGTGGTCTTCCACATGTCTTCTTGAATCAGACGGTTGAGGCTTACTTCGGATGATACGATGGTCGAGAATTTATTTCGGCTCTCCGACTCTCCAGGCATTAGGAATTTCAAATCTCAAATTGAATTTTTGAAGTGATATTTTTCCAGAGCATAACCTTGTCACATATTTAGACCTGAAGTGAATGATGTTCGTTTGATCAAGATCTTAGATCAATGGCTCGATTTGTATGCGATGCTTCTTTGCCTTGGTTTAAATCTAATGACACTCCAACTTTTCTTATCCTATCCTTCCACTTTAGAATGATCTCACGACTGATCGAAATTCACATAGTTAAGATCTCAGATATTTTACCTCGCTTATCCTATCCTTCCACTTAATTTGATCCGACGGCTGACGAGTATTCAGATAATCGAATTCTCAAATTTTTCATCTTATCATGTCCTTCCACTAAAAAGTGATCCAACGACTGACGGGTATTCAGATAATCGAATTCTCATATTTTTCATCTTATCGCGTCCTTCCACTAAAAAGTGATCCAACGACTGACAGGTATTCGGATAATCGAATTCTTATATTTTTCATCTTATCCTGTCCTTCCACTAAAAAAGGATCCAACGAATGATGGGTATTCGGATAATCGAATTCTCAACTGTTTTTTCCCTCTTAACCTATCCTTCCACTTAAAGTGATCCAACAGTCATGAAGACACTCGAAGAAAATTCACGATCAAGGATGATTGCGGAACCATAACTTGTGGGTGAATTAACTCGTCACATGAGCTCCACAATTTGAAGTTGTGTGTTTGTTGGTGAATCAACCACAGTCATCGATATTTCAAGCTATAAGATCTGACGGTCCTGACTAATTACGGTATTGGAAATAGAACGATGTTTAATTCTTCTTTCACTCTCCACAATCTATCCTCGTTGTAGATTTGGCGATTGCGCATTCGACGATCATGACTTAATCTGACTTACTAATCATTTGCTAGATCAACCAAAGTCATCGATATTTGAGTTTATGAGATTTCATGATCTAGACTGATTGCGGGATTGTAACCAGCGAGTCATTTAATTCTTCTTTTGATCTTTGCAATTCATGCCTGTCATTGATCTGGTGATTGCGCACCAATGGTCCTGAATTAATCTGATTGTTGACTAATCCCTCAACGATTCTTCTGAGAGTCATTGCGCCATCTCTTCTGATCTTTGATCTTCATTTGCTAATCCTCCCGATATTTTATCTCTGCATATCAAATACATCGACTGTTGAAATTAATGACAATACATCAATGACACTATGTCCGACAGTCCCACATTCCTCGCTAGTGTTACATCATATCTAACATAATGATTATTTTCCCATGCATGCAAATAGACCATGTGTGGTGTATTATGGATGTTTGAAATAATATATCAAAACCTAAGGGTAGAAAGAGTAGATTGATATGTTAGATAAACATTTCTTTTATTTTGAAATCAAATTGCTAGCACCCTTATCATCCATTAATCACACATGTAAATAGGTTAGGATTTCCACTTTTATTCTTTGAAACTATGACTCTCTTTTCACAAGGTAATTAAGAGCGTAAATAAGAAGAACACTTTCTATCATTTATTTTATCAAAGGTCCCCACCTATATAGTATTATTTAAGATATATATAAGTAATAATGCATTGCACCTTATTTGTAGGAAGGAACTTTATGTTGCGCTTTTTCTAAGTGACAACAAACTGGTGACTCCAGAGGGAAATCTGTTATCAATAGATTTAGAACTCAGAATGCTAGGATCTATAGAATAGTAGAAGTAGGTGATTGATACTGCTTAGAAAATAGTTATGCAACATGGGGAAAATGATGGTTTAAGGGAAACTATGAGATGGTATTTCAGGGAATAACTTATAGAAAGTGAGATGTATGAGGGTAAGTTCTCCTATATGCATAGCAATCAACAACGTTCACAACTAACAACAATTGTTTCTTGAAACTTGAAGGAGAATTCTTCTGATATTCTCTTAGATCTCGAAATGGAGGGAAGAAAAGGGATAGAAGAAACTAGGAAGAAAATAAAACCAACTATACTACAACAGTATTGAAAGAAAAAAGATATTCCATCAGTGTCTCAAAATATAAGATATCATAGAAACTGTGTTTATCTTGTTTTTATAGATCAACAATACTTATACAATGACATCATTATGGAAAAATTGTTCCATAATTTATTTCTAATGACTATTCAAAACAAACAACATAAAATAAAACTCAATAAACCAAAGTGATAGAAATAAAAAACATAAGACAAAAAATATACACAATAGTCATATTTACACAAAAATAGAACCATTGGTGAATATAGTTCCACATAATGCTTGAAGTGGGAACCATTGGTATTGTAAGAAAACAATCGCTCATCCATGTCTTTAAGAAGATATGAATTTGTGTAGAGGATACAAGTGATTTTGAAAGGACCTAGCCATAACCTTTTGAATTTAGAATGTCTCCCTCTCTCAACATGGGATGAATCCCACAATAAGACCTTGTCGTTAATTTTAAATTTAGCGGTATTTTCTCTTTTTTTAAAATACTTCTTCACTGACTACTACCTCCTTTTTATATTTTCCAAGAAAAAATTTCTTTGTTCTTCCATGGATATTAGTGTATTTATCCTTTGATAAAAATTAGAAGAATTTAATTCTTCAGTCTGTAGCATCAAACGTAAGGAAGAAATATCTAGTTCAATAGGTAGAATAGCCTCTTTGTTGTATACGAGATGAAAGGGAGTAAAGTATTTACTTTCTTTGGTGGTTGTATGGTTTTCCCAAAGAGAATAAGTTAGGAGTGTGTGCCCTTGACGAGGTTTGTCTTCTATGATTCTCTTTATAATCCTGACTAGGTTTTTATTAGTAGAATTTTCTTGTTCGTGTGCCTGAGGGTAGTAAGCAAATGAAGTGAAATGATTGACACCTAATTCAGCCAAAAATTGGGTCAATTTTGTAGAAATAAAGGATGGACCATTGTCTGTAATGATTTCTAATGGAAGGCCAAATTTGGAAAAGATATTAGACTCCAGAAAAGAAATTACTTGTTCATATTGCGTGTGTCTAAAAGAGACAACCTCAGTCCACTTAGTAAAGTAATCAGTGTCTGTCAAAATAAAAATATGCCCTGCAGAGGATGCAGGATTGATTGGACCAATAAAGTCTATACCCCACTTAGAAAAAGGGAAATCTGGAAGGACAGGTTGTAGGGGCATGACATAAAGACATTCTTTACTAGCGAATTTTTGGCATTTATCATAGGACATTGAAAATTTATAAGAATCACGAAATATCAAAGGCCAGTAATAACCATTTCTTATGATATTAAAAGAAATAGCTTTAGAAAAAAATGGCCACCAATATGGATGACAAATGTTGATGATCCATGTACTCCATGTAATAATTTATTTTCTTATTAATCATTTACACATCATAGCAACAAACCATCAATATATATTCTAAATAAGGAATCCCCTAAAATGATATACTTAGAAGCTTCAAGGCAGAGTCTCCTTCTTTGATGAGGATCCAACTCATCTGAGCACCTTTGATAATACAAATAATGCACCAGATTTTTATAACAAGGATGCTCAAATATAGAGAGATTTTGATTTTCAATATAAAATAACACTGAAAGAGGATTATATTGATCATCAAGGTCTTCACTTGGCTCATCATGTTGAGCTAAGTGAAGGGATAAGTCTCATCCCTTTATTGTTTTTGAAATCATGATTTCCAAATCATGGTCTTGAATTTTTGCAAGCCAATGTGCAAGTTTTCTTGAAATATAAGTTTGTGAAAGTAGAAACTTGACAGCAGGCAAAGGGACTTTTACCTGCTCATGTTTGCCCAAAATGAAATGGCGAAATTTTTATATAGTTTTCACGAGAGTGAAATCATGTTTCTCAATATAAGAATATTTGACCTCATCATATGATAGAATCTAACTCATGTAAGATATAGGTTTTTCATTATTATGGTCATCACATTGTAAGAGGATAACATAAATTGTTTCCTCTGTGGCATTGGTATATACTATAAAATATTTCTCAAAATTCATTTTTGCCAAAATCAATGCAGAACTAATCTCCTTCTTAATCATAAGGAAATCATTATCGACATCATATGTCCAAGAAAAAGAATGATCTTGCTTCAAAATATTATGGATTGGTTTAACCATGATGATGAAATTAGGAACAAATATACGAACAAAATTAATAATGCCCATGAAAGATTGAAATTATTTCTTGGAGGTGGGGGTAGAGAGGTTTAGAATGGCAGTAATCCTCTTAGTATCTATACTTATCCCTAAATAAGAAACAATGTGATCGAGAATCTTACCCTTTGTGACACCAAAAATAGACTTGGATGGATTTAAATAAACGCCAAATTTTCTGCAGCACATGAGAACTTTTCTAAGATGACCGAAATGATCCAACCGGTTTTTAGAATAAACAATCAAATCATCAAGATAAACTTGGATAATCTTACCGATTAGATCATCAAAAGATATCTGTGTAGATCTTTGAAAGGTGACACCTGCATTAGATAAACAAAATGGACTACGTTCATAAGAAAATGTGCCCCAACATGTGGTAAATGCGGTTTTATATATATTAGTCCTTTTTACCATAATTTGATTATATCCAGAAAAACCGTCAAGTAAGGACATCATTTGAGACCCTGTAACCTGCTATAAAATAAACTCCATATTAGGAAGAAAAAAATGGTATTTGATACTCTTCCTATTTAATTTGCAGAAATCAACACATAATCAGATCTGACTGGTAGTTTTCCGAACATAGACCAGATTTGAAACCCATTCAAAATACTTCATTGGAAATATTATATTAGCTTTCAACAAATTTTCCATTTCTTTCCTAATAGATGCTTCAAGCGTGGGATTGAGAGGTCTTTTCCTTTTCCTAACTGGTTTTCCCCCTTCCTTGATAGGAATGACATTTTGTATGAGAGTAGGATCAAAACTGTGAATATCCTCATATGACCAGGCAAAAACATTTTGAAACTCATGGAGTAATTCCGTGAATTTCACTTTCTCTTCATCAGAACATTGAGGACCTAATTTAATGATCTTTGGAGATTCATATGTCCCAATATTCAAGGAAATGGTATCATCAACATTCCTTTTCGACTCCTCCTCTTTATGTGTTTCTTTGTTTCCTACATCACTTGACTAAAATGAACTTTCAAGAGGATTCAATCCTTTAGGAAATTTGACATCTTCAACATAGATGATTTCTTTGGGATTAAAGAGTTCATTTTGTATGAAAGCGAAAATACCTTCATCACTAGGGAAAACTTGCCATGATTCTACATTGTCAAGGAGGTAAGGATGGTATAGAGATTGGAATGTACAATCAGGTCTTTGAGGTAAAAGCTACCGAGTAGGGGAAGATGCAAAAACAACTAATCTATCATCCATTTAATTAAGTTCCCTTTTAACATGAGTGATGTTAAATGATAACAGATTTGAAATCAACATCCAAACAACTTGGGTATAACGTTTAAGTAACTTATTGTTTGGTACATAAATATTCCACACAAGGTACACAACAAGTTCATAATCACCAAAGATTGTAAGGTGGCCACAACCAATGTTATATGAATTTTCAATGCCCAACAATAAGGCCTCAAACTCAACAACATTGTTTGTACAAGCAAATTCCAACCTATAAGAGAAATTGTGAATTTTTCCTATAGGGGAATATAGAATGATGTCGGCTCCATTACCTTCATTAGAACATGAGCCATCAAAATGCATGTGCCACATGCCATCATAAAAATCAATTGGTTAAGGTATAGTATCACCTTCATCGAAAAATATAGAGTGCACCCCTAAATCTTCTTTGAGATAATTTACATTGGGTTGAGGGACACTCTCTATATAAGATGAAATTATTCCTTCCCTAAGAAGTATAATGTTCTTTTCATTTCGAGGAACATACAAATGTGTGCCATCAAGTGAAAGGTATCCACCAGTAAAGGCTTTCAGTCCCTTCCCAAAATAATTGAGTAGTTACTCATCGACATGTTAATTACTTGGATATTGAGAGTTGTCATTATCTCAGGATGTGCAGACAAAACTAGGGTTACATCCTTGATTTCACCTATAGTTGATTGTTGCAAATTATTATAAGAGAGCATGCTTCTATAATTTTTGTTGGTACAAGATAAGCCAAGCTCTTCCATGATAGTTTTAGACATCACACTTGGACCAGATCCACCATCAATTAGGAAACAATGAGCTATTTTATCCATGATTTTTATTAAAATATAGAAAAGGTTTTTATTTACAGGGTTCCTAAAGTTATTTACACCTATCCTATTTACAGCTGAATTCTCTTCCTTCGAATATTAAAATATATTGGATATGGTGGAAACTTTAGCTTCCATAAAGTTCTTAAGATGCTTCCGTTGTTCGGGGATGACAAGCATGTCCAAATGGGTAGCATCAACTTTGATATTAGCCAATGGATTAAGGATATTTTACTTAGAAGAGGGAACATGAGAATATACTCCTTGATCACTTGAAGTTCTAATAGTTTGTGTATCAACATTTTGAGAAGATGAGCTTGGGGTAGAAGAAGCATAGGGAAGATCAAATTTTCTCTTGGAAGTGTAAGATTTATTCCTGGTGTTGACTACCATAACATCCTCTGGTTTGGCCCAATCTAAACAACGATCGTGGTATCAAGCCTTTTCCCAAATATCTTATCTCTAACATTTCTTTGTAATTCACATGTGTTCTCATCATGATTTTCTTCACAGAAGTTACACCAACTGCGAGTCATAATTCCCTTTGGTTGAACAGTGATTTCATTGGTATTTCTAAAAGGTGCTAGGGAAGAAGAAGAATCCCCGAGGGAAGAGGAAGGGGAAATTATTTTTTCGTTCGTAGGCTATCATCCTATTATTTATATCTCTCATGAGTTGTATAATGGTATACATGTATGTTTTCTTAACCAAGTCTCCCTTAGGAAGCCCAGTGCTTTCAAGTTTCTCTTTGTATTCTAAGGAAGTCTGAAGGGAGGAACCAAGATTGTCAGCATCCTTTTCTTCAAGTCTATGGCGATAAGAAGAAGGTAAATAATTATAATAATGCATGAACGCAACTTGATTTTGAGGACATATTAGTTCGAGAATTTGATTATATAGCTTGGTGAAACGAATGTTAAAAGACTTAATGGTTTCACCATCTTTATTGGAAATATTGTTGTACTCCCTTAACTGATCAATTGGATTAGCTGGACTCTTGGGATGTCCATAACTGGACTTAAACCAATAGACCAATTCTTCCCAAGTTGAAAGAATTTTGGGCGGGAGATCAAAAAAATCTGTTGCAACTTTCCCTTCAAGAGAATTGAAAAATAAACACATGCAAGTATCGTTATCGTTAGACCCTATGTTATGAAAAGCGTTAGAAAATTCTATCAGGTGTTCATTTGTGGTAACAGTACCATTTCCTGAGAACCTAGGTAAGTGATCTTTGAATTTCAGTAATGGTTGGGTGGCTGATGAAAGATTCAAGGGGGAAGACACATGTATGTTGGTGGTTGTAGCATCTTCCTCAAATTGGAAAAGCCCATATCTCTTAATCAACTTGGCAGGATTGGTAGTAGATTGCATAGGGATTTGATGACTATATATACTACCAATCACATATGAAGTGGAATGTTGTGGGGAGGTGCAACCTCCGGTGCCACTACCACTACCTAAGGACGTCATATTGAAGATGAAAGGTATGGGTGATGAAGATGAACCGATAGAATCAGAGAAGGTTCACCTAAGAGAACTTTGTTGTGTTTGTAAAAAAAAATTGTCCTCCCTATTTCAGAAATAGGAGTAACTTCAGGGGACAATCCTCTTCTTTTTCTAGAAATAAAAGAATTAGAGGACATGAAACACAAAATAATAAACATGTAAGAAGAAAGGTTATTTTTTATTTCTTGGTTGCCTTTTCTTGGATTCCCAACGGTCACGAATATTTATGTCTCTTTCAATTAATTCCCAAGAGAGTTCAAGTTCAACATGAGTACTAGTAGTTTCTAAGATAATGTTGAATAAAGTCAATGTAATGTTGGTTTGGTCATCAAGAACATTTCCAATATTGGGTTGTCTTGTAACAAGTATTGTCATGAAAAAAATCAGTCAAAGAGTAATTACATAAAACATAAAAATGAAATATAATCATGATATAATCAACCAGAGAGATATGAAGAACGTTACTCAAGAATTTTCAGATCTTGCTAGGATAAGGAAAGATAGTTGGAAACATTACCCGGGTTTTATAGCCTTTAATTCAAAACAATCTCTTAATCCAGAGGTAATATGTACTAGGGACTAAGGATGATTTCATATAGTATATGTAACTGTGGAAAATAAAATAGGCATAGATATACATATGTGTGTACGGGAAAAGAGACGAGAATAAAAGTAAAAAATGAACAACATCATTAAGATACACATGTGAAACTAAAATCAGAAATCTAATTTTCATATTAATTTCATTCTGAGATACAAAGAAAAATTATCTTTACAAACCCTTGTGAGGTTGGGACCAAAGTCATATTTAGAAGTCTCCGATGGACACCATACACAAATACTCTGACAACAAAAGAATATCAAGATAAAGATTTGGATCAACTTGCCATAAAATTATTGTCACTTGACTCTACAAAATATACTTTATCGGTTATGAAATCTAATCCATAAGCAAACAAGAATGCACATACTACCAAGAAATATCATATCCTTTAGAAACAAACTGGTGAAATATATAATTCAGTTTTGAATCGTGTTTCCTTCAATAAGACCCTTCTATCATCAAGATGGTTTAGCTTTCTAGTAAACTCATAATGAATGAAGAAAAATAAATATCTCATAGGTATAGAGAAGAGCTTATATCAGAAGTTCACCTTCTGTTCTTCCCTCCTTTGTCTCTTCAATTGATTGAGAATTTATTCTTTCTCAATAAGTTAAGGTAGTTCAACTAATTTTCTTTTGTTAAGCTTAATTAGTTTAACTAATTAGTTGAGACAAATAAATAATAATATATATAGATAAGGGTCTATTTAAATAATAATTGAATACATGGGACCCCTTGTCACTACAATTTTCATTTCCTTAATAATCATTAAAACATGAAGTATAATACTCGAAAGATTTAATTCAAACATCCATATTTTAACTCCCATCCTCGTATTAGTAGTCAAATATTTTAATATCAAAAAATAAAACATGACTATATCCAAAAATAGAATTATATCCATGCTATCCAAAAACTCTGTCTAAATGTGTATTTTTTGTCCAAAATTATGTCATATGAAATAAAACATTGTCCTGAAAATAAAATAGCATTAACAACATTAAAAACCGTGTTTTCTATGAGAGGCAGTTTGCCTCTTTTCACTACTGCTCTCTTTTTATCTTCCTCTTGTTTTTCCTTCTGTAGCATTTTTAGGTTGAATGGAACCTTGAGGATGGATTTCACTGATGACATGGGAGAAATTATCCTTGAGGTGGAGATGGGAGGGCAATGATTCAGAGGAATTTTCAGAAGAGTTAGGGGAATTGGCCACTTTTTCCCTTTATCAATCTCTGGTTCAAGCATAGTGGTTTTAAGCCTTTTCTTGCATGTGAAGACTAGGTCTGTGAAGCAATGCGATCAACTTGTGCATTTGGATTAAATGGTGGTGGTGGAGGAGGAAATGTAAATAATACTGTAGGCCACCCATTATGATGTGCAATAGGTTGGTGGACTATCTCTTGACAACCATCATTGGTAGGTGGTTCTGGCTACATAGAAACATGAGGGGGAACATGGATACCAAAGAAATTTTGGTGTGGCTAGAAGGGAGGCCTTTCAGGCCTAGGTTGTAGAATTCCTTGGCCAAATATATTGAAAAACCCATCTTGGAAAAGTTGATTTGGTTCTTGTGGATCAACATCAAAATGTATTGAGAATCGTGGCATTCTATGGCCTCTTTACCAATTGTTTTCTGATGCAGGAGCATCGTCATCAAGCGCAAGTGGAAGACAGCTCAGCGCACTAGTGCACATTTTGAAGTGATGATTTAGAATTTAAGAAGGGCATGCCACATAATATATTGAAAAAAATGTAATTAAAAGAACATCATTAATGTTTAGGAGTTGGACGATCACATGAGATCAATGGAGAATGTATTTTCTTTAATGTAATAGCTTGCAGTATATATTCGAAGCATTTTCTCTTATCTCTCTGTCTCTAACATTTATTGTAATAAATCCTTAGTAGTTGAAATCTTTTTTTTAGAG
>ML777329.1:1333234-1357129 GCA_009831015.1 Picea engelmannii | reverse complement strand
TTGGAGCACGTGGTGCTCGATCTATCACTTCATGTGTGAATTATTTCAGGAGGAAAAGGAGTTGGAATGTTCGTAACTCCTGAACGTTGAAGTCTGAAGCACCTTTCAGGGTTTATCCCAGGATCATAGTCTGAGGTCTTGTGTAGAGAGGGGCTAGCAGAAGGAGCTAATGCTCACAAATTCAAAGTTTAAAGAGCACTAGAAAAGGGCTCGCAGGTTCCATATGACCTACATCTAAGGTGATAAAAGGGACTGTGTTAAACCTAATTGGGGGATAACATGGTCCCGAGGAGCTGATTGGGCTCAGGTATTTCAAGATCCTTGACTAGGAGGTCGCATAATACCTAGGAGAGAAGGGGGGTCCTACATCAAGTGGTATCATAGCAAAAATTTTCTTGCAGACAACAAGAAAAAGTGAGAAGGTGAGAAGAAGTATCTTCATATCATCAATTGGTATCAGATACATCAAGTGGTAGTTGTGTAAAGGATAAATTTCAGCACAATGCGTCCTAGAAGACGTGCAGAGCCGCATGTAGCAAATCGAGTTGTGGAAAGGGAGATGAGAGAAATTCACACAAGGTTAAATGCTATGGAGACAACACAAAGTAGAGCACCTGATTATGGAGATGTCAATGATCCAGAGAACGAAGAAGTGTGATGCAGGAGCATCGCCAACACATCAAGCGAGCCAGTGCAGAAGCGGAAGACAGCTGGACAAGCCAGCACAATTTTTGAAAGCGCCTTGGATTTGTTGCACGAACATTAATGTAACAATTTAATGAAGTGCACTTGTACATTTTAAATGGACCTTGAGAAGATAGCAGTCTCCTTAATAGATAGACGACATTTAAAATAGTTAATGAAGGTAGATAGAATTTAATTCTAGACTAGACAGTTGTAGAGCGCAAGAGGGAAACGAGATATAGAAACCCTCATTGTGCATTTGTAACATTATCAGAGGAAGAAGAGAAAGAGCATGCAGAGAGTTGTGTGAAGAACACCCATGTACAGACATTTGAATTAATAGAAGAAAGATTTGATTCAAATTCATGGTTTGTGTTGTTCTCTGTGTATTGGTGTTGATATGCTCATGAATGTTTGCTTTCTTTTATACATTTTATTTTATATGCTGTGTATATGATTTCATGGTTGAGTTGAAGTCTGAGAGGAAGAAGGAATGAGTTTCAATTGTTTCTCTATTTGAGCCAGAAAATTCCTGCAAGGAGTGCATTGACACAGGGTTCAGATAGAGATAACTTTTATTCTCATTCATCTAGAAGGTGAAGTTGAGCACAGGAATCGTGCAAGGAGTGCGCAGGCCAGATAAAAGTCTTGGGGTTGCGAACCTGAGAAAAGAGTTTAAGGAATGCTGCTGCAGGTGTGCGTAGAGTCGAGGAACTTCAACACTTAGACGTCGTTGAAGGTTTGCTGCAAGGAGTGTGTGCAAGAAGTTTCTTGAAGGACTTGAAGTCATGGGAAAAACTCAGGAGAGGCAGGCTTTGAATTCGTAGAAGAATAGCACAGGGGAGCTGCTATTGAAGGTTGGCCAGAAGCATCGCAAGTTTTCATGCAGGTGGATGAGTTATGTGGAAGAACACTTCGTCATTTTGTGGATTGCAGAAGGGAGGAACGGACGATCGGCATTCTCCGAGGAGAATTCACGATAATACGAGAGCCATTAGATCTTGGAGAAGTGCAGGGGAGATACGGTGAGGTATTACCAAAGGGTCCAAAGCTCAGGACAAACAAAGCCATTGATCCAAGCCAGCCAAGACCCTTGGATTGTTCGCGAAATCGCCTATCGAGATTTCGTGAGAGAAGAGTCGAAGATTTGACAACGGGAATCACGAAATCGCGAGACGCGATATCCCGACAGCTACGTAAGTAGTGTGGGACCACAGGAGTTGGTGATGTGGACAGGTGGCGCGAGTCATCGGAGTTTCGCAATGAGAAGTCCAGAGCATTGGACATCAGGATTTGCGATCCCACGAAGTCCAAAGTCCCGACGTGGAGACGGGACCGTTGAAAAGTCAAAACCACGAGCTCATCGGAATTTCGGCACATCGGGACTCGGAGAACTGAGTGCTTGATATCACGAGTAGAGAAATCACGATAGGAGAAGTCGCAATAGGAGAAGGGTGAGGTCAGCGTGGATTTGTATCGACGTTCGGGAATTCGTAAGACCAACACCCGACCACTGGCCTTTGAACTCGCGAAGCCGCGAGTTCCAATCCTCCAATAAGTAAAGAGAGGGGATCGTGCGAATAATTTTGTGGGTGTAGGTTTCCCGATAAGGGAAATAGAAGAGGTATTTAAGAGTTCTTCGGGCCGTGAGGAAGAGAAGATCCTGTGAGAGGGCGTGCCTGCAGGTGCGTGCTGCGTCATTCTGGTATCAGAGCCTAGAAAGATTCTTTGCTTTCTGTAGCAGAGAAAGAGAATTCCCCATGCCGCCAATAAGGGATAGGCAATCACCCGATCTAGAGGATAGGGAGGTGCAAAGAAGAAGAGGTAGGAAGATGGAAGATCCAGTCATAGAGAGACAAATCCGTGATCTCCGAGCAAGACTCGAAGACATGGAGGCAGCGCAAAGACGCATAGCCAGTGCTGGGGATCTGAGTGTTTCTGAGAGTGAAATTGAGGTTGAACGTGAAGAGGAGGTTGCAAGCAAAGATGAATCAAACAAGCGTTTGATCAAAGCTATTTCCAGGATGGGTGCAAGAGCAAAGATGGACATTCCAGTTTACGAGGGAAACTTGGATGCAGAGGAGCTTCTAGACTGGATTAGAGCCCTCGATACATACTTCGACTATGAAGATGTCGAAGAGGATAAGAAAGTCAAGCATGTTGTTACACGCTTGAAAGGACATGCATCATTGTGATGGGATGAAATACAAGCTGGCAGATGCTGCAAGGGAAAGTAGAATATCAAGAGCTGGGATAGGATGATCGCGAAGATGAAGGCGAAATTCATCCCCAGGGACTATCAAATTACTCTATTCAGGAGGATGCAGAACCTGAGACAAAAGATGATGACAGTGAAAGAATACACTGAGGAATTCTATAGACTGAACATCAGGGCAGGTCATCGGGAGAGCGATGATGAGAAAGTTGGCAAATATATGAATGTCCTGAGATATGATATCCAAGATGAGATGAGCATGGTAACCATCCGAACGGTGGAAGATGCTTATCATATGGCTCTGAAAGCAGAAGAGAAGCTGAGCTGAAAGCAAGGTCAGAGGGGCCGAGGCAGAAGTCAGACCAGAGGCAAATCGGTTGCCCAAGAGAAATATCAGAAGCCCAAGGAGGAATGGAAGAAACCTCAACCTCAGATAGAGAGAGGTGGAACCTCATAGTGAGGGCAACAATATGCTGAGCAGAAAGGACAACATAATGAGCAGAGAGGAGATTATGCTGACAACAATACTTTTCCTCATACTAGAGGTAGAGGAAGAGGCAGAGGTGGAGTAATCACATGCTTCACATGCGGAAAGAATGGGCACAAGTCTTACGAGTGTCCAGAGAAAAATAAGGACATTGGAGAAGCTCACATCACCAAAGCGCAGAGGCGGAATGTTGAGGCTAAAGATGCTGAAGGTAGAAGATCGCTGATGATGCGAAAAGTCCTTTTGACACCTGAGAAGGAGTTGGAAAGTTCAGTCCAAAGGACCAGACTTTTCAGGACTGCTTGCAAAACCAAGGAGAGGGTATGCAAGGTCATAGTAGACAATGGTAGCACGGATAATCTCATATCTACAGAGATGGTAGAAAAGCTGGAGCTAGAGAGGACTGATCATCCAAGCCCATACAGAGTTTCATGGCTACAGAAAGGACATCAGCTAACTGTTACTAAACAGTGCTTGGTTGAATTCAAGATAGGGGGATATAATGACAAGATATTGTGTGATGTTATTCCCATGGATGTTTGTCATATATTGCTGGGTAGACCATGGAAATATGATAGGAATGTGATTCATGATGGGAGAATGAACACATATACTCGGGAGAAGAATGGGAGGACACACATGTTGCTTCCGATAAAGGATAAGGAGGTGAAGCCAGAAGTAAGAAACATAGTACTTCTCATGAATGGGAAGGAACTCCTTAATGAGGTTAAGAAGAAGGAGGATCCACAATTCTTTGTGGTCAGGAAACCGAAGATTGTTCTGACTAGCACAAGAGTGGATGATTTACCAGAGGAAATTCAGGAACTGCTGGAAGAGTTCACTGACATCATAGTGGACGAATTACCTCATTCATTGCCACCGATCAGGAGTGTGAGTCATCACATTGATCTCATACCAGGAGCCAGTTTTCCAAACAAAGCCACGTATAGATTAACGCCGCAATAGAATGAGGAGGTTAAAAGGCAAGTCCAGGATTTGTTGGACAAAGGTTTGGTCAGAGAAAGCTTGATTCCATGTGTTGTTCCAACAATACTCAGTCTGAAGAAAGACGAAGGCTGGAGGATGTGTACTGACTCCAGGGCGATCAATAATATAACCATCAGGTACATATTTCCATTGCCGAGGATGGATGATCTAATGGATTGCTTGAGTGGAGAAAAGTACTTTTCAAAGATTGATTTGAAAAGCGGATATCACCAGATTCGCATGAGAGAAAGCGATGAATGGAAGACAGCATTCAAAACCAATGAAGGGTTGTATGAATGGCATGTTATGCCATTTGGTTTAAAAAATTCCCCAAGTACCTTTGTGAGGTTGATGAACAAAGTCCTGAGGGAGTTCATCGGGAAATTTGTCATCGTGTATTTGGATGACATACTGATTTTCAGAAAATCAGTGGTAGAACACTTGAAGCATTTGGCTACAATGATGCAGAGACCACAGCAGGAGAAGTTGTTGATAAATATGAAGAAGTCCTCGTTCATGAAGACAGAACTCATTTACTTGGGGTTTGTTATTTCAGAAAATGAGTTGAGGATGGATCCAGATAAGGTGGAAGTGATCAAGAATTGGCCATCACCGAAGAATATTTTTGAGGTGAGAAGTTTCCATGGATTGGCTAGTTTCTACCGAAAATTCATTAGGAATTTCAGTGGAATCAGCACAGCAATGATGGATACAGTGAAGAAGAGACATAAATATTTTCACTGGACTGAAGAGGCTGAAAAGAGCTTCATGTTGTTGAAGAGGAAGATTACGGAACAACCAGTTTTGGTGTTGTCAGATTTCCAGAAAACATTTCAAGTGAAGTGCATCGCAAGTGGATTTGCAATTGGGGCAGTCTTAAGTCAAGAAGACAGGCCTATCACATATTTCAACGAGAAGCTGAACAAGGAAAAATTGAAGTACTCCACGTATGATAAGGAATTCTATGCTATCATACAGGCATTGAAGAAATGGAGGCATTACTTGATCCCGAAAGAGTTTGTTTTGTACAATGACAATCATGCACTACAGTTTGTGACTCAACAAGAGAAGTTGAATCAGAAACATGTCAAATGGGTTGAGTATATGCAGAATTTCACATTTGTGATAAAACATATTTCTAGTACTGCTAACAAAGTTGTTGATGCTTTGAGCAGGAAATGTTTGTTGTTGCAGGAGTTCTGAGTCAAGATGTTAGGGTTCGATGATCTCAGGGACATGTACACAGATGATCAGGATTTCAAAGAGGCGTATGAAGCAGCTGAGAATCTAGTTTTGAGATATAGAAGCCCTTGGATAGGCTATATGATCCAGGAGGGATTGTTGTTTAGAGGCAATCAACTGTGTATTCCAAAATGCTCCATGAGGGAGAATCTGTTGAAGGAGAAACACAGTGGAGGATTGGCAGGACATTTTGGACATGAAAAAACATTCGCGAAGTTGAATGATTCATATTTTTGGCCGGGAATGCGAGAAGATGTCAAGAGATTCATTGACAGATGTAGAATTCGCCAGCATTCGAAGGGAAGGAAGCAAAATGCAGGATTTTATCAACCATTGCCCATACCAGAGAGGTTGTGGGATGCGATAAGCATGGATTTTGTATTGGGGTTGCCAAGAACACAAAGAGGTGTTGATTCAATCTTTGTGGTGGTGGATAGGTTTTCCAACATGGCACACTTCATTCCATGCCAGAATACCAGTGATGCGACTCACATTGCGAATCTGTTTTTCAAAGAGGTCATTCGACTTCATGGTTTGCCGAGAAGTATAGTTTCGGATCGAGATACCAAATTCATAGGACATTTTTGGAGGACCTTATGGAAAAACATGGGAACTAACTTGGCGTTTATTTCAGTGTATCATCCTCAGACGGATGGACAGACAGAAGTGGTCAACAAAAGTCTAGGAGACTTGCTGAGAAGCTTGGTGACAGAGCACCATAGCCATTGGGACCATATATTACCACAGGTAGAATTTGCATACAATGACTCAGTGAATCAGAGCACAGGGCAAAGTCCATTTCAGGTTGTCTATGGTATGCAGCCGAGAGGAATTTCTGAACTAAGGGATTCAGAGCAGACTGCGACTAGCAGCGCTAGTGTAGAAGAATTCGCTGAGGCGATGAAAGAACTTCATAGCCAGGTGAAGGAGCGACTGCAGAGATCAAGTCAGGAATATAATCACAGAGAACATCAGCATAGGAGACAACTTAAGTTTGAGGTTGGTGATCTGGTTCTGGCACATTTGAGGAAAGAAATATTCCCGAGAGGAACATACAATAAGCTGAAAATTAAGAAAATCGGGCCATGCAAGGTCTTGAAGAAATTTGGGACGAATGCTTATGAGATTGAATTACCCGATGCGATCAGAATATCTCCAATATTCAATATCTCGGATTTGTACCCATATAGAGCTGGAGAAGTAGAGACTGGAACCGAGCAACCAGTGATCCAGTGGGTGAAACAGATGCCAGTTGCAGAGAAGCTGCAGATGGAGTGCATACTAGACAAGAGAATAGGCAAAAGGACCAKACACAAGCAATACTTTGAGTATCTGGTCAAGTGGAAGAACCATCCAGTTGAAGATGCCAGCTGTGAGATTGAAGCAAAAATACAGAAGCATGGACAGACCGTGCAGGAGCTCATGGACARGAGCCCATGAATATTTTCAAGCGAGGGATTATGATGCAGGAGCATCGCCAACACATCAAGCGAGCTAGCGCGGAAGCGGAAGACAGTTGGACAAGCCAACACAATTTTTGAAAGCGCCTTGGATTTGTTGCGCGAACATTAATGTAACAATTTAATGAAGCACACTTGTACATTGTAAATGGACCTTGAGAGGATTGCTCTCGTCCTTAATAGATAGATGACATTTTAAATAGTTAATGAAGGTAGATAGAATTTAATTCTAGACTAGACAGTTGTAGAGCATAAGAGGGAAACTGGATATAGACACCCTCATTGTGCATTTGTAACATTATCAGAGGAATAAGAGCAAGAGCATGCAGAGAGCTGTGTGAATAACACCCATGTACAGACATTTGAATTTTAGAAGAAAGCTTTGATTCAAATTCATGGTTTGTGTTGTTCTCTATGTATTGGTGTTGATATGATCATGAATGTTTGTTTTCTATTATACATTTTCTTTTATATGCTGTGTATATGATTTCATGGTTGAGTTGAAGTCTGAGAGGAAGAAGGAATGAGTTTCAATTGTTTCTCTATTTGAGCCAGAAAATTCCTGCAAGGAGTGCAGTTGAGGTGTCTACAAGGAGTGTGTTGACAGAGGGTTCAGATAGAGATAAATTGTGTTCTCATTCATCCAGAAGGTGCAGTTGAGCACAGGATCCGTGCAAGGAGTGCGCAGGCCAAATAAAAGTCTCGGGGGTGCGAACCTAAGAAAAGAGTTGAAGGACTGCTGCTGTAGGTGTGCGTAGAGTCAAGGAACTTCAACACTTAGACGTCGTTGAAGGTTTTCCACAAGGAGTGCATGAAAGAAGTTTCTTGAAGGACTTGAAGTCGTGGGAAAAACTCAGGAGAAGCAGGCTTCGAATTCGTAGAAGGATAGCACAGGGGAGCTGCTATTGAAGGTTGGATAGAAGCATCGCAAGTTTGCATGCAGGTGGATGAGTTCTATGGAAGAACACTTCATCATTTCGTGGATTGCAGAAGGGAGGAACGGACGATCGACATTCTCTAAGGAGAATTCACGATAATCTGAGAGTCGTTAGATCTTGGAGAGGTGCAGGGGAGATACAGCGACGTATTCCCAAAGGGTCCAAAGCTCAGGACAAAAAGAGTCGTTGATCCAAGATAGCCAGGACCGTTGGATTGTTCACGAAATCGCCTATCGAGATTTTGTGAGAGAATAGTCGAATATTTGGCAACGAGAATCGCGAAATCGCGAGACGCGATATCCCGACAGCTATGCAAGTAGTGTGGGACCACAGGAGTTGGTGACGTGGATAGGTGGTATGAGTCATCGGAGTTTCGCAGTGAGAAGTCCAGAGCATTGGAAATCAGGATTCGTGATCCCGCGAAGTCCGAAGTCCCGACGTGGAGACGGGACCGTTGAAAAGTCAAAACCGTGAGCTCATCGGAATTTCAGGACATCGGGACTCGGGAGTCGGAGAACCGAGTGCTTGATATCACGAGTAGCGAAATAACGATAAGAGAAGGGCGAGGTCAGCGTGGATTTGTATCGGCGTTCGAGAATTCGTAAGACCAACACCCGACCACTGGCCTTTGAACTCGCGAAGCCGCGAGTTTCGATCCTCCGATAAGTAAAGAGAGGGGATCGTGTGAAGAATTCTGTGGGTGTAGGTTTCCCGATAAGGGAAATAGAAGAGCTATTTAAGAGTTCTTTGGGTCGTGAGGAAGAGAAGATCCTATGAGCGGGCGTGCCTGCGTCAAAGTGGAAGTTGAAGAAGATTCAAGAGAGGATGTTGTAGAGGAACACTTGTTAAAAGTGGTTGTCAAGTTGGGAGCTAGAGTGAAGATAAACATCCCTATGTATGAAGGAAATTTAAATGTTGAAGAATTGTTGGATTAGATAAGATCAATGGACAAGTATTTTGACTATGAAGGTGTTGATGAGGAGAAAAATATGAAGCATGCTATCACCATATTAAAAGGACATGCAACGTTGTGGTGAGATGAACTAGAGGCTGAGAGAAGATGCAAAGGAAAGAAAATGATCAAGAAATGGGATAGAATGGTAGCCAAGATAAAGGATAAATTCATACCCAAGGATTATCATATAACTTTGTTCAGGAAGTTGCAGAACCTAAGATAGAAGGGAATGATAGTGAAGGAGTACACAATTTTTTTTACAGGATGAACATCAGGGCTAGACAGAGAGAAAAACATGATGAAAAAGTTGCTAGGTATATAAATGGCCCGAGATATGAAATCATCATGATGCAGTAAAGATAGTGGAGGATACTTATCAGATTTCGCTGAAGGTAGAGGAGAAGTTGGCCAAAAAATAGAGTCAGTGAAGCAGAGGAAGAAGTCTAAACATAGGTAAGGGAATTGTCCATGACAAGCCACATAAGCCCAAGGTTGAGACTAAAAAACCACATAGTCACTCAAAAATAGGAGGAAGTTCCTGAGGGAGACAGTACAATGGTAGAAATTATTTTCCTCGAGGAAGAGGTAGAGGCAGAGGAGGAGAAGTGAAGTGTTATGCATGTGGAAAGACAAGACATATGTCTTGGTAATTCCCTGAGAGAAAGAAAGAAGGAGGAGGTGAAGATCACATTTTGGAAGCATAGAAGAAGAATGTTGAAGAAGAAGGTGCAGAAGATGGTAAATATTTGATGATGAATAAGGTTCTCTTAGAGCTAGATCCAGAGGTTGAAAAACCAATGTAGAGGAACAATTTGCTTAGGATTGCTTGCAATGTGATAATTGACAGTGGGAGCACTGATAACTTAGTATCCAAAAATATGGTGGAGAAATTCGAGTTGGAGACAACTGCACATCCGAGTCCATATAGAGTCTCATGGTTGCATAAATGACATCAGGTAATAGTAACTAAACAATGCCTAGTTGAATTTAATATAGGAGTAGAAAGAGAAGATTTTGTGTGATGTGATTCCCATGGATGTATGTCATGTTTTGTTGGGGAGACCATGGAATTTTGACAAAAATTTCATTCATGATGGGAGAAAAAATGCTTATACCTTAAAGACGAATGGTAGGACACACATGTTACTGCAAATTGAGGAAAATAAGGTGAAGGAAGAAGCTATCACAATTATACTTCTCATGAGTGGGAAGGAACTCTTGAGTGAAGTTAAGGAGGAACATGAGATGCAATTTGTTGTGGTAAGAAAACCCAGAGTTGTCCTTACAAGTAATTCTATGGATGATCTACCTAAAGAAATTCAGGAGTTGTTAGAGAATTTTGTTGACATAGTAGTGGATGAGTTACCAAGCTCATTACCACCCATCAGGAGTATCAACCATCACATTGATCTAATACTAGGAGCGAGTTTGCCAAAAAAAACAACGTACATATTAACACCTCAAGAGAATGAGGAGGTGAAGAGACAAGTCCAGGATTTGATGGACAAGGGTTTAGTTAAAGAAATATTGAGTCCATGCGTAGTACCAACTATGTTGAGTTCTAAAAAGGATGAAGGATGGAGAATGTTTACAGACTCAAGAGCAAGATCACCATCAGGTACAAATTTCCTTTTCCAAGGATGGATTACTTAATGGATTGTTTGAGTGGAGAAAATTATTTTTCAAAGATAGATATGAAGAGTGGATATCACTAGATAATAATGAAAGAAGGTGACAAGTGGAAAACAACCTTCAAAACAATAGAAGGGTTGTATGAGTGGATTGTTATTCCATTTGGCTTAACAAATGCTCCAAGTACTTTTATGAGGTTGATGAATGAGGTATTGAAATATTTCATTGGTAAGTTTGTGATTGTATATCTGGATGATATATTAGTCTTCAGTAAAACTGAAGAAGAACATTTGAGGCATTTAACTTTAGTGATGAGAAGATTGCAATGGGAGAAGTTGTTGATAAATATGAAGAAGTCCTCTTTTATGAAGACATAACTTATTTACTTGGATTTTGTGATCTCTTAAAATTAATTGAAGATGGATCCAAATAAGGTGAGAGCAATCAGAGAATGGACATCGCCAAGGAGTATATTCGAGGTGAGAAGCTTCCATGGATTAGCGAGTTTCTATAGGAAGTTCATTAGAAATTTCAGTGGAATTTGTGCACCAATATTAGACACGGTAAAGAAGAGACAAAAGTCTTTTAAGTGGACATAAGAAGCTAAGAAAAGTTTCAAGATATTGAAGGAGAAGATAACAAAACAACTGATTCTGGTCTTGCCAGATTTCGGAAAGACATTTCAAGTAAGATGTGATGCTAGTGGAGTTGCAATTGGAGCAGTCTTGAGCCAAGATAATAGGCATGTTGCATATTTCAGTGAGAAGCTGAATGACACTAAGAGAAAGTGATCCACATATGATAAAGATTTTGATGCAATAATTCATGCCTTGAATAAATGGAGGCACTACCTTGTTCCAAAAGAGTTTGTTTTGTATAGCGATCAAGATTTACAATTCATAACCAGACATGAGAAGTTAAATGAAAGACATGTTAAGTGGATAGATTTTATGCAAAATTTCACTTTTTTCATTAAACATATTTCTGGTAATGCTAACAAAGTTCCTGATGCATTGAGCATGAGATGTTTGATTCTGTAGGAATTTCAAGTGAAAACCTTAGGGTTTGAACACCTTAAGGAGATGTACTATGATGATACAGATTTTAAGGAAGCATATGGATGATGTGAAAATCTTGTGCTCAGAGACAAAATCCAGTGGACATAGTATATGATTCAAGATGGATTGTTTCTTAAAGGTTGTCGGTTGTGCATACCAAAATTCTCAATGAGAGAGAACCCGTTGAAGGAAAAACATAATGGAGGTCTAGCAAGACATTTTGGCCATGACAAGACATTTGCACGGTTGAGAAGTTCATACTATTGGCCAGGTATGAGGGTAGAAGTGGAGAGATTTTTAAAAAGATGTAAGATTTGCCAGTATTCAAAAGGAAAGAAGCAGAAAATTGGATTGTATCAACCATTGCCTATTCCAGATAGGCCTTGGGATGCAATAAGCATGGATTTTGTGTTGGGATTTCCAAGGACACAAAGAGGAAGTGATTCCATATTTGTAGTAATTGATAGATTCTCAAATATGACACACTTTATCCCATGCTAGAAGACTAATGATGCAATGCACATTGCAAATTTGTTTTTCAAGCAAGTTGTGAGACTTCACGGGTTTCCTAAGAGTGTTGTCTCAGACAGAGACACTAAATTTGTTGGTCATTTATGGAGGAAATTATGGAAGAAGATGGGGACATAACTGTCTTTTAGTTCAACATATCACCCTCAAACATATGGACAGACTGAGGTGGTAAATCGAAGTTTAGGAAATTTGTTGAGGAGTCTGGTCACTGAATATCGTAGCTAGTGGGATCAAACTTTGTCACAAGTAGAGTTTGCATACAATGACTCACCAAACAAAAGTATAGGAAATATCCCATTTCAGATAGTATATGGGATGAATCCAAGAGGAGTATCGGAGTTGAGAGATATGGAGCAGAATGAATTCAAAAGCCTTGGAGCAGAAGACTTCACTGCAGAAATGCAGAATCTTCATAATCATATCAAGGAGCAGTTGCAGAAAAGTAGGAACGAGTACAAACACAGAGTTGATTAGCATAGGATAAAAATTCAGTTTGAAGTGGGAGATCAAGTTCTAGCACATCTCAGGAAGGAAATGTTCCCAAGGGGAACATATAACAAACTGAAGATGAAGAAGATTGGACCGTGCAAGATCCTAAGGAAATTTGATGAAAATTCTTATGAGATAGAGCTTCCATAAGATGTGGGTATATTGCCCATATTCAACATTTCATACCTATATCCTTACAGAGAAAATGACACTAGAGGGCCAAAATATCAGAAAGAGATCCAAGGGGAGAAGAAGATGCATGTAGCAGAAAATCCACAGATGGAGAAGATCATAGATCATAGGATTGGTAAGAAGACCAGGAGAAAGACTTGTTTTGAGTATTTGGTAAAGTGGAAAGGACACCCAATAGAGGATTCCAGTTGGGTAAATGAAGAAGATATTCATAAGCATGGAAAGTCAGTGCAGGAGCTCATGGACAAGAGTCCATGATTTTTTGTCTAGAGGAGTATGATGCAGGAGCATCGTCATCAAGCACAAGTGAAAGACAACTCAATGCAATAGTGCACATTTTGAAGTGATGATTTTGAATTTAAGAAGGGCATGTCACACAATATCTTGAAAATATTGTATTTAAAAGAACATCTTTAATGTTTAGGAGTTGGAAAATCGCATGAGATCACCGAGGAATGTATTTTATTTAATGTAATAGCTTGCAGTACATATTCAAAACATTTTCTCTTATCTGTTTGTCTCGAACATTTATTGTAATAAATACTTAGTAGTTGAAAGATTTTATTTCAATAGGATAGCACTATGGTAGTCGGAGGGAAAAGCTCTATGATCCCTCTTGTATAAATAAATGTATTGTTTCCCAAAGGAGGTTGTTGTTGGAGTAGAGGGCGTTGCAATTTAGTTGAAGGCTATTGAATAGTATTGTAGCTAAAGTCTGCTAAGAGTTGTTGGGTTGTAGAAGAGCATTGTATGATCCCATGTATATATCATTTGAATGAATATAACAGAGAAGCGTTGTCCCAAATTTTTGGTGTTGTTGTACTATGTCTATCTGAATGAATGAATGGTAGGATTTCTTTTAATTATAATTCTCTGTTATTACTTCTTCTTATGTTATGAATGCATTTACATGGTTGAATGTATGAATATGTTAGATATTAGATAAGTTTCAATTGTTTCTCTTCTACGAGCATGTGCAAGGAGTGCACAGTGTCCACAAGATGTGCATTGACAGAGTCTATTTTGACTGAAAAGATCAGAAGATATAATGCAAAACTTTTTTTTGCAAAGAGTGCATAAGTGTCTGCAAGGTGTGCATTGATAGAGTCTGTCTTGACTCGGAAATCCAGGAGGGATAGATTGAAAGTGTGCATAGGAGGAAACGCACTCAGAATCATATTGTTCAAAAGGAACAATTAAGCCATATAAGAACTGTTTCAAGGAGTGCACAGTCACCCATCAAGAGCTAAGTTGTGGAAGAAGACCTGTTGCAAGAAATGTGCAGAGTCAAAATTTGACTAAGTCTCGAAGAAAATGTTCTAAGGAGTTAGAGGTTTTGAGAAAGAACAAGCTCAGAAGATGTAGTGGAGAGAATCCTTCAATAGGGAGGAGTTCTTGAAAATTTCACAAATTAATGAGAAATATCTATTTAGGAGGAAGCTGAATTGTTCTAGACCGTCATATCTAGGAGAGTTGCATGGAGGTTAGCCATGGATTCTTTTGGCACTTTGTGGTTCAGAGTGTTTTGAATTATTGAGGAGCGGGGACCATGGATGTCCTCAAGTCACGAAGTAATCTGTAGTTGTTGGTTGCAGCGAGGATACGTGGCATCAGATTGGACATTTCTAAGAGCTCTGGAAGCTTTGTGTGGAGCAAAAGTTGATTTTCGCTAAGTCCCGAAGAGTGAGAAGATCTGTATTGTTAGATGCAGAGGAGACACGTGAAGGAGATCCATAAGCTTCATAGGAAGAGTCCTTCAGAGAAAAGGTGAAGGTGGAGAATCCAAAAACTCTTGAAGGTCGATCTAGCGAAGGATATTGTGGTTGTTGATCTGGAGTGGAAGCGTGTCGTCGGATCGTAGAGGGAAGATTTCAACCATAAATTGTTGGAGCATGTGGCACTCGATATGTCACTTTGGCTGTGAAGTGGTTTAGGATGAAAAGGATTTGGAATGTTCGGAACTCCCGAACACTAAAGTCTGAAGCACCTTTCAGGGTTTAATCCTAGATCATAGTCTGAGGTCGCATGTGGAGAGGGGCTAGTAGAAGGAGCTAGCACCTACAAATTCAAAGTTTCAAGAGTGCTAGAAAAGGGCATGCACGTTCCATACGACCTACGCCTAAGGTGATAAAAGGTCATGTGTTAAACTGAATTGGGGGCTAACAGGGTCCCAAGGATCTGATTGGGCTCATGTATTTGAATATCCTTAACCGATAGGTTGCAGAATCCCTAGGAGAGAAGGGGGGTCCTGCATCATTTCCTCTATCTCTTTTTAAACCTATGTCATTGCTGCCCATGCTAAAGAAACTCATCCTGAAGAAATATTTCAATCAGAATATGAAAACTTTCAACAATCCATTCGCTAATACTCTACCTAAATAAAATCAAGATGTTGTCTCTATCATTCACAAACATAAGCATATTCAATCCATCGATTAACACAATTTCACCAAATCCAATTTAGTAATTAACTGTAATTGAACATAGAACGATAGGTTCATTGGGAATATGAGGGGGTTTATAATGAATGAAAAATGGTAGCATGGATGGGAATCATCAATTAATATTTTTCAAGCAACGCAGAGTCCTTTTCTTCCAAAACAATATCTCCATGTCACAATTTCCAATCTAGAATTATTATCCAATCCTTTTGAAAAAAAAATCTTTAAAAATGATATTCAAGATAACATAACATGGGGTGGATAAATGTTATTGGGAAGGTGGCGAGTTTATAATGAACGAAAAATGGAACAATGAACGGGAAAAAAATGATTATTGTTCTGTTACAATAAATAACATTTAAAATCAACATTTCCAATATCTATAAAATCATTTAAATATCCATTGTTTTCCATCCAAAACTTTCACCAAATTTATTTGTGTGATAGAAGGCCTTTAAAAATTCACACACAGGATCTAAAAAAATCATTTTAAATCATGCAATATAAAACTCAAGTGGAAATAAAATGATTATATAAAATAAATGAATTTCATTTCTCCCATTAAACTATCATAATTTTCTATAAGAGATTATTTATAAAACAATTTAGCTGTCATAATTATACAAAGTATCTTGAACATCATGAGAGGAAGAGAAACATATAGCTATCCTCTATCTATTACATCATATTCACATCACAACTTTCAATAAAAGTTGCAAACAAACCGATATTGAAAACCCCTTGCGACTATGGTGGGAATTGCTTCCATAACAATTCTTTTAAACTCAAAAATTGTTCAAACCACCTTGTAGACCCAAAAATAAACAAACCATAAATTTGTGGGTGAACTCAATATTTTCAACTGTCGGGTTGAATACCTGGACAAGACTTTGAAACTAGGTCTACAATATTCATGTGTCTACATTTTCGGATGGGAAAACAAGGTTTAGGACCAGAAAATACAGATAGGCCTCAAGGCATGGCTACAAGCAAAGCCAAATACTTAATTCCCAGAGTGACTATAATACAATACACAAAGTTTTGCCACCTTTTTAAAACAGTGGCAAGGAAAACATGAAATGACTGCGAGACTTCGAAAGTGTCGATATGCAGTAAGGATACAACATAATATATCACAAAATCGACTGTTTCCAATAATTCAACAAAACTTTGAAAATGGATTTTATTTTATTCATTCACCTATGTATTGGAAGAGGAGAAGATGCCTCGAACAAGCATATAGGCGTAGGGTGTGAAACGTGGGATGCAGGAAAAACAAAACCCAATTCTTTTTCTTCAACATACAATGAGATAAAGCATATAGACCACCCATAACATCCAAGCTGTGGTAAAAGAAATAAGACTACACATCCTCCAAGGTGAGGGTGGTACACAATATTCACAAGACCCAATTGCATATTTTCTTTTATAGATGAAACCCTTGGAAATAAATATATGAAATGAGAAAAAACAAACACCTTCACCCACAATTACTTATCAATAGTCATATCATAATAATATCACCTTTGCTCTAGTCCCATACAACCATTCTCTAGTCCCATACAACCACACAATTCAAACAGAACAGAATGTCGAACGTTGTTGCTAGTTTGAAACATTTTAATTCCAACAGGAAGAAACCCAATTCAACATGTGAGTTATATGGCCAAAATGACCACAATAAATCCATTAAAAGCTTCGGACAACAAACACATTCCGCATGCAAACTACAAGATCCAAGATAATAATTTTATCTAGAGCATAGCTGACCATCATGAATGGAGAGATAAGAGACAACATACATGTGAGAAGAATACCAGAAATCTTAAGAGAACAACTATTTTTCCACCAACAACTGAGCACAATTGAGGCATTGCTAACCAGAGTAGAAAATGAATGAAAGGAGAAGTGAAGGTGGTATCTTTGAGATAGGGTAAGAATGATAGGCAGTAAATGCATGTCACTTCCCTTATTTTTCATTTAATTCCATCAACCACAACAAAAACTAAAGCTCTTCAAATTTCCAAAAACATTTATTCCAAACACCATCGCATATCTAAATGCATATAACATAAAGTACCATTTCCAAAAAGTCGAATCGGCCTCTCCATAGCCCATTTAACACTTATAATCAAAATAATATGTCCCATATTCCTCGCTAGTGTTACATCTAACATAAAGAGTATTTTCACATGCATGAAAATAGACTATGAGTGGTGTATTATGGATATTTGAAACAATATATCAGAACCTAAGGGTAGCAAGAGTGGACTAATATGTTTGATAAACATTTATTTTAGTCTGAAATCAAATTTCTAGCACCCTTATCATCCACTAGTCACACATGTAAATAGGTTAGGTTTTCCACTTTTATTCTTTGAAACTATGAATCTCTTTTCGAGGTAATTAAGAGCGAAACTAAGAAGAGAACTTTCTATCATTGATTTTATCAAGGGGACCCACCTATCTAGTATTATTTAATATATATATATATATATAATCCAATACAACTTATTTGCAGGAAGGAACTTATGTTGCGCTTTTTTTAGGCGTCAACATAGTGTATATTTTGAATTTGTGACCAACTAGCAGTTTGGAAAATCAAGTCCCTCAAGAAGCATGGAGTGGTATGAAATCAAGTGTTTCTCATTTTAAAGTCTTTGGTTGTGTGTCTCATTCTCATGTTCATGAAGAGCTGAGGAGAAATCTTGATGATAGAAGTCAAAAGTGCATATTTTTTGGATATAGTGAACAATCTAAAACATACAAGTTGTATAATCTTGTTACCAAGAAGTTGATAGTAAGCAGAGACGTGAAATTCCAAGAAGATAAATCTTGGGATAGCAAAACAAGTGAAATGATTATAGATCAGTTTCCTTCTATATAGGAATATAAACAAGTGGAATCTATAGGACAACAATCTTTTCCACCAAGACTTCCAAGATTGCAAGTACAAGGCGAAGGAGAACAAACAGAGCATAGTTCATCATCTTCTTCTAGCAATGATTCAGATCCCACTATAGTAAATTTGAGGAACAAAAAAACAAGAAGCTTGAGATAAATTTATGAGCAGAATGATGACGTGGATCAACAAGCACACTTTGTTATGTTATCCTATCAACCAATATACTTTGAAGAAGCAATCAAAGAAGAAAAATGGGTTGATGCAATGAAAGAAGAAATTGAAGCAATTGAAATAAATGACACACGGGTTCTTGTGGATCTCTCTATAGGTAAAACCAACATTGGAGTTAAATGGGTGTACAAGAAAAAATTCAATGAGAAAGGAAAAGTAGAAAAGCAAAAGGAAAGACTTGTAGCAAAAGGGTTTGCTCAACAACCCAATATTGACTATGGAGAAGCATTTTCTCCAGTAGCATGTTTCGATGCTGTTAGAACAGTTTTGGTAGTTACATCTCAAAACAAATGGTCATTCTATCAAATGGACGTTAAATCATCCTTTCTAAATGGCATTTTATATGAATAAGTTTATGTGGATCAATCACCAAGATTTTAGATAAAAGGTAAAGAGTAAAAAGTGTACAGATTGAAGAAAGTATTGTACGATTTGAAGAAATCTTCGAGAGCTTAGTACAATCACATTGATTCGTATTTTCTCAACAATGGGTTCAAGAGGAGCAACAATGAACCCACACTTTACACCAAAAGAGACTCAGAAAGGTAATATTCTAATAGTTTGTCTTTATGTTGATGACATGATTTATACAGGAAATTTGTTGTTGAATGAATTCAAAGCAGCCATGCAAAGTGAATTTGAGATGACTGATCTCGGTCTTATGAAATATTTTCTGGGAATTGAAGTTGATCAATTTGAAAAGGTATTTTTTATCTGTCAGTGAAAATATGCCATGGATACTTTGAAAAGGTTCAAAATGAACAAATGCAAGGTAATAGATACACCAATTGCAACAGGTACAAAATGAAGTAAACAAGATGAAGGAACATAAGCTAATTATACTCTATATAATAGGATTGTAGGGAGGCTCATGTACCTTACAACTACTAGGAAAAATATTATGTATGCAGTGAGCTTAATTCAAGATTTATGGAATATCCCAAAATCTCTCATTGGAAACTTGGAAAAAGAATTCAGTGGTATATTGTAGGTACAATAGATTATGTAATTTGGTATTCTAATTCAGAAGATGATTCACTTGTTGGATATACAGATAGTTATTTTGCAAGTAGTGTTGATGATAGGAAAATTACTTTAGGGTACACATTTTTGTTGGGTATAGGTTTAATTTAATGGGCTTCAAAGAAACAACCCATCATCACAATTTCTTCAATAGAAGGGAGTATGTGGCAGGAAATTCAACAGCTTGTCATGATGTGTGGTTGAGAAGGATCCTTAGTGATCTTGAACATGAAGAGAAGGAGCCAACTGTTATATTTTGTGACAACAATTCAACAATTGCATTATCAAAGAATCATGTGTTTCACTACAAGAGTAAACAAATTGACACTTGCTATCATTTCATTCACAAGCTTGTCAATGACGATGGCATCATGCTACATTTTTGTTATTCGAAAGAACAATTAGCAGATATCTTCACCAAACCATTGGGAAGAAATACTTTTGAATTTCAGAGACAACACTTAGGCATTGTTTGTGCTGATTTTTGTAATGGTCAAAATTAATGGGGGAGTGTTGAATGGTGTAATTTCTCCCTCATTTGCTTTCTTGAATAAGTAGATGGATAGGCATCATAAATGAATAGATTATATAGGTGAAGTTGCATTTATTAGGTAGGTGAAGGATAGAGAATTCTAGAAAAATATCTAGTCTCATGTATTTGGAATTTAGTTTGATGTATGAATGTGAAGAAGAGCGCAGTGGCCCCATTGTTGTGTGTGTGCATACTCTGTTTTGTGAATGCTTTCCTCTTCTTGAAATTGAACAATTTCTTAGCATTGTTGGTAGCAACCATTTGTTTATTTCTGGATGCATTTGGGTGGTCATGGGGTCCTCTTGGATGGACCGTTCCTAGTGATATTTTCCCACTAGAAATATGCTCTGTTGCACAAGGCTTCTTATCTCTTTTATGTTCTTTCGAGTATGGGACTTTCCTGTTGTTTACATTCTGGATCTGTATCATGACTGCATTTGGATACCACTTTTTTCCATAAACTAAGGGTGTACCCATTGAAGAAAATATTTTTCAGTGGATAAAGCATTGGTTTTAGAAGAAAATAGTCCCCTACATTAAAGAGGGGTACAAACTCGGATGCTAGCAGATATGTGATTCACGTAAAAAATAATTTTGTCCAAGAGATTTCCCATCTCTTTATTGTAACTTGAAAGACTATTTAAGTGGGATTTAACTCCACTTATTTGGAGTTTCCAGGAAACGTAAGAAAAAGTGATAGTATTTTATCTGGATTCTACAGTTCATAGATGTGGCTTTGTTGTGTAGAGAAATGACTAATAGTGTAAACCTTGATCATGGATGAGGAAGCACCAATGATTCAATTGTGAAATGGGTCATTTGCACTCAACACTCAAGACACCCTGGTGGTAAACGTTGTAACTACTGTCGTCGAAGATAGTTTAGCCAACATATTAGCCATCATTAGATAGGTCAACAACAAAAACCTATAGTAATTATGAATGACACATAAGCAAGAACGTTGTAGAATTTGACATTATTCATTTTTATTATTCTAAAATTTATATAAACATTAATATCCTTCCCCTCATGTTGATCGTTAACTAGAGCAAGCATATTAGAGGTGTCGTAGACGACAATGATAATCTGTTAAACAACATTTAATTAATATGAGACTTTTCAACGAAAGAAGTTGAAATGGTTGAACCGATAGTGATTCAGTTCTAAAAACAAAGATAGATACCAAGTAGTGACTTAGTAATCAATCAGATATGCACTATATTTGGTATGAGTGGGTTGTATGACCTTGGAGTAAATCTATATCATAGAAGAATAGTATTTATAAGCATCACTCCGATACTCTTTTGATACTCCATAGTGAAGAAATGTTGTGCAATCTATTGTGTGTATTTGTTTTGTTCATAAAAGTGAGATTATTTTCTTTGTAAATATTTTACAAATTAATGACTAATATATTATGATTTTGCATGTAGGGTTTTAGGTTAATGTGATAGTGTCTTTTTATAAATATATTATGATTTTGAATATAAATTTTTAGGTAATGTAATATTGTCTTTTCTAATTTTAATAATTTTTAATTTTTTAATTTATCATAGTTAAATAAGATTACAAATTTTTTTTTTTGTTTGCTGCCTTTTCGATGATTCTCCTCATAATTATGGGTTTCAAAGCCATGCAAAACTAAGATATGGCTCATTGCTTGCTTTATCTAGACTTGAGAAGATTACAAATTCTCTTATTATAATTATAATGGCATATCTTTTTATAGAAATTGTATTACATGTATTAATAGTTCTCTTCGAATTAAAATTTATTAATCTATATAATATGAAAAGGTACATTTTAAAGAGTGTTTTTACTATTATGTAACTAAAATCTATAAATGATGAAGTATAAACATCTAGTCAGAATATATTTATCGCAATCTATAAAGGATGGTAAGTATAAACAATTATTCAAAGTAAATTTACACTCACATTTCATTACCAAAATTTATAAACATTTTTCATCTCATATACAATGGTGAATGACTCCTCCAATGATCCTTTCTTCTTTATTAAGGAATATATATATATATATATATATATATATATATATATATTAAGTTTGACAATAAAATTTTACAATTTTAATAAATTTAGAATATTTTTTTTTTAATTTTAAATTGATTTTAAAATTTTTGGATTGAGAAATCTCAATTTTGTAGTAACAAATGCATAAAGTTGGTTTGTTCGATATAGAATAACTTAATAATATTTTAAAATTTACTATTATTAAAAAAAAATGGTGTGGAATATTAGTTGTTATCCTCTTCGCTATGTTAAAGTTTCGATTGTTTATTAAGTGATACATCTCAATTTTTGGATTGATACATCTCAATTTTGTAGTAACAAATGCATAAAGTTGGCTTATTCGATATAGGATAACTTAATAATATTTTAAAATTTAATATTATTAAAATAAATAAATTTTAAGTTATTTAGTAGAGGAAAGTAAATTTCGACACAAACATATTTTCACAGTATTGTCATTATTATGGTGAAAGTCATAATATGATTATATGATGCTTGGTAAGTTAGATAACCTTTTTTTCACAGTATTGTCATTATTATGGTGAAAGTCATAATATGATTATATGATGCTTGGTAAGTTAGATAACTTTTGTTTCTTGTATGTCCATTTTATTTTATTTGATTAAGATAAAATTAGTTACATTTTTTGTAGTGTCCCCAAGGCCGAGCCCCGTTGTAAACTATGTTCTGAAAGAAATTGTAATTATGTTTTATAGGTTGGTGAGCCAAGTTTTTATAAGCTGGTGGCTTATGTAATTGTTAGGCCAGAGAGCCTAAGGGTTGGAGGCCACGGGCCTGATTTTGTACTTGTATGTATGCAGAACATTTAATAAAATTGTAAACATCGCTAGGTGCAGACCGACCACGATGAATGAGTGAAGGGGGACTGAGCATCCACAGAGTGGGCAAGGAATTAGGGGCTGGAAGGTGGGAAAAGGGGCTAAGTGTTGAGCCTAGGGGGCTTAAGCCTGGGAATAATATTTTTATATTATCCCAAAAGACATGTGCATTTTATGTTTTATCCTAAGTTTCTGGCAAGGGGAGAACATGCAAGGGAGACGCATGTTGGTGGAATGCATGCAGTTTCATGGGTGACAAGTATCAACCCTGACGCATGCGAATAAAATGGCCAGAGTGAGCCGTGAGAAGGGTTCCTCCTCCATTTCCACCCGATTACCTGAGCGTGTAGGGGGCGCTGAACAGTACGACCAACCCAACCTCTGCAAGAATACCTTGTGTGTTCTGGAGAGCCAGGAAAAGAAAAATCATGTGTTTGTCTCTGCAAATCCGTGTACACCCTCTGTTCTGAGAGCCGAGAAGACTGTGTTCATTTTCTAAAAAGCCCGGTTCATCCTCCCCATTCTGCACCAGAGAGTCTGTGTAATTCCCTGCAGAAATTGCTTGTCACACAATTCTGAAAATCAACACCGTGAGACCTTGCTGCCATTGTTGAGCTTGTTTGAGAAGTCTGAGTCTGTATTCCCGGTTGACTGTAGTGGTCATGCAGAGATGGATTGTGCGTGATTTTTTGTCCAGTGCAGGTGGTAATTGAGCCTGTGTATGCCCTCTCTCCAGGAGAGGGAGGTGGATGTGGTTAGAAGAGGCAGGTTGTCAGGCCTCCAAGCAACTCCTTCCAGGTGAGAGAGTTTGTTGGGAAGTGGTTCCCTCCAGAGAGTGTCCAGCACTAGCTTCAGGCTCTGAGACTTCCTGATCCGGTCTGTTGCCGAGACCCAGAGAGGGAGGTTAGCACCGATGGACTGTGCTTGTGAAGGTGTATACTCCCGGGCGGAACAGGCATGTGGGGAATGAGAGTCTGGTAGTAGTGGGCGTAAGATGGCATCTTGGGAAGAACCCTTCCAG